>JADRCD010219878.1:9000-77555 GCA_019843815.1 Montemys delectorum
TTTTTTTTTTTTTTTTTTTTTTTTTTTTTTTTTTTTTTTAATGTGTGCATATACCGGTGCAAACATGCTGTGGTGTAAATGTGATAGTCATGGGACAACTTGTGGGACTTGGTCTTTCTACCGTTTGGGCCCCTGGGATTGAAGTCAAGTCATTATGTTAGCAGCAAGCGCCCTTACTCATTGAGCCATCTCACCAGCCCTGTATTTCTTTTTTGAGACATGGTGGTTTCATACTAAAGGCTGGCTGATTCTCCTGCCTCTTCCAAAGGCTGGGATTACAGGCATGTAACACTGTATTTTTGGCATATTTAAATCCAGACAGGTTCCTGGATTTACAGGGGTTGAATAGCAAATTGATCAGGCCATACTAAACCGAGCATTCCCTGAGATAGCCAGCCCCCATTGTCTGTCTGAAAAGACTTCCAGAACCCTTGTGGTTTGCAAAGTGCTCATTTTGCAAGTTAAGGTGGAGCACTAGCAGTTTTGCAAGTTATGCACGGCAACAGGAATGGCTCTCTGTTGGTCCTCTCTGTTTCTCTCTCTTTGCACATTCTATAGCACAGAGCCACCCCTGGAAGTCTGGGAGGTGTTAGGGACCAGGCCTGGCTCCCTTTGGGACATCTTTTCCATCTCTTCCAGTTCCGCAAGATGTTTTCCTTGTTCAGGAGCAGAGTGTCAGGGATGCCCAGCCGGCGACCACCTGCCAGCTTCCCCCGGTGAGTGATTACCAAAAGCTGACCTCTGAGCTACCCCACAGGACAGTTTTCCAGGACCCTGGCCTGTGTGCTATTGCCACAGGATGTAGCCTCAGCCCAAAGGAACAAGGTCAGCAGGACTGGGCTTAAAGATGCCTGTTGCTTCTGCTGCTCCTTGCAGCTCAGTGTGCAGCTTGCTGGCCCACTTTAACAAACTGCAGATGTACGTATATGTACATATAAAGCCACTGGAGGAGGGCCAGTCTTCTCAGTATATGAGCAGGTGTCTGTCACATGGGGCTTCCACGGTGTGTCTTGTCTGTGTTCCTGGTCTAAGTTTGCTTCAATGTCCTTGGGGGCTGTGGCTGGTGCTCAGAGTGGACACAGCTGGGATCTGGTCTCACGGGTGGAGTGCTTGTTTCCTTCCTTCATCAGTCTGTGCCTAGTTTTTCAGTGGACCTCTTAGCTTTCCCTTTTCCATTGCCCTTTCTACTGCCCTGCATGATGCTATAGTGCACACACACACACACACACACACACACACAGAGTATGGGCTCCCTAGAGTATATGACTGCTCCAGTAGAAGACTGTTGAGAAGATGTGAGCAAGATCAACAACCCCTATCCAGAATGCTTAGGACTGTTGGGTTTGAATCGGGTTTTGAAAATTTCGCATATGTAAAGTGAGAATTTGTGATAAGACCCAAGTTTACACATGTAATTCATTTGTTTCATATCTCTTTCATATGCAGATGAAGGCTATTTTATGCTGTCTGTTTTATAAGAGTTATTTGTGTGTTTGTGTCTGCTGCTGTGCTCCCTGCCACCAGTCACTCATTTTGAAGCTAGCTTGGACCCTACCTTTCTCTTTGTAGCATCACTTTCTGTGCTACAAAATGTTTGGTCATTCTGGCCCCCACCCCCACCCTTTCATTTTTATTTGGAGAGTTACAGGAGGGAGCTTTGGGGAGGTCATAAGCACAGAGTCCTCTAGATGAGTTGGTGCTTTCATGAAAAGGCTTGCTTGGTTGGTAAAGTTATCTTGCTAGCATGAGGACCTGAATTCAGCCCCCAGAACCCACATCAAAGCCAGGCCAGTGGCACACACTTAATCTCAGTACTGGGAAGGCAGACTTGGTAGATCCTGGGCTCCCCTCCCTAACTTGGTAACTTCCAGGCCAGAAAGGCCTCCGTCTACCACAGATGACAGAAATTGTAAAGCTAGATGGGAGTAGTGTCTGAAGTTACCCACGAGGAGACCCCTGTATTTACAGCCACACACGCATACAAGTAGGCCTCAGAGACTTGCCTTGTCCTTCTACCTCAGAATGGCCCAGTGAAAGACGTAGACAGACACAAGGAGGTGGCACTATACAGATAGGAGCTGACGACGGAGGGCTGGGACATGTTCCTAGAGCCACTGTGGACAGACAGCAACTGGAAAGTGTCCATAGGACCTGAGGCAAAGGAATCCCATGAGTTTTTGGGAGTAGGAAAGAGATTGTTCATACTGAGCCTTCACTGGTTTAGATGACAGGACAGAAACTGTCAAGGGGAAAGGAGGCTAGTCCAAGAACAAAAGGCTCTTTTTTCTTCCTTTTCTTTTTTCCTTTTTAACTTTTTTTGGGACAGATTCCCACACTGTAGCCCAGGCTAGCCTTGCACTCATGGCAGTCTTCCTGCCTCAGACTTTCAGATGCCAGTAGGATTATAGGGTGAAGGGTTGTTACTTTGTCTGCCTCCTTCCTAAGTCTTTCTTTTTTTTTTTTTTTTTGGTTTTTCGAGACAGGGTTTCTCTGTGTGGCCCTGGCTATCCTGGAACTCACTCTGTAGACCAGGCTGGCCTCGAACTCAGAAATCTGCCTGCCTCTGCCTCCCAAGTGCTGAGGTTAAAGGCGCGAGCCACCACCGCTGGGTGGTTGATTGTTTCAAAAGCAGACTCTGCTGTGGCCTTGAGAGACCTTTAGCAGAGGGAAGCAAGGTGGAGTAGATGGGTTTATTTTCCTCTGCTGGCTTAGCCTGAAACTGAGTTAGAAATGACCCAATCTGACTCTCCCTTCTCTGGCCTAGGACTTAGAACATCTCGGAATTTTTTTTTGGAATTTTTTTCTACCATTTTCTCTCTTTTTTTTTAAGGTTTATTTTGCATGTATGAATGTGTACCACGTGGTTGTGAGCCACCACGTGAGTCCTCTGTAAAAGTAACAAGTATTCTTAACTGCTGAATCATCTCTCTAGCCCCCTCCCCGTTTTCCACTGGACTCTTTCAGAGAAAGCCTCCCAGGTGACTACTGTATTTTACTATGCTTTAAATAACCTTGTGTTGAGTTTCATCCTCTGTGGGGAAGGCCCATTCCTAGGAAGTTCCCTTCTATAAAGGAGGGAGGGTTGATAGACCAGCTCTGTGACATGTCCTTTAGCCCCATTGCCACAGTGGTAGGAGACAGAGAAAGGAGAAGGGGAATATCCAGTCACCATGAGGCCTGGTCTGTATTTTTAGAAGTGGCTTGTTTTGGAAAAGTGTAGGCAAGTAGTTCAGTTTTTTTTTTGAGCCAGCATAATGTGGTTGGAATTTGTTCTACCAATTTACATAGTTGGGAAAGATAAAATGTTCAGCATTTAGAGATTATAAGAGTCAGAAGACTACCACACACAACTGTTAAGCCAGCCTATGATAGCTGTTATTATTTTTTCTAAACAATGAAAATAGTTAGTAATGAACTAAAAATTCACTAACAGCCTAAGTCTGGGTAAGTCCATGAGGCCTGGGGAGCCGGGTGGCTTCTTGTCTAATATTTCCACATGGGTCTTTGTTACCACACAGCAAGATTCTCAACCAATCCACACACCTTACTCTGTAACTGTACACACCAGGCAGTCCCATTGCTTAGCCACTGCTCTCACGATGGGCTGTAGTGAAGAGGCCACCCCTTTAAGCAAGCTGATAGGAAGGCTTCCGACCTGACCCGTGCTGGCGTAAGAGGTATCACCGCCATTGCAAAGGGCTCTTCCAAAGTTGCTCAGAGTTCCTCCTGCTCCTGGTAAATACTCGGAAGACTTTGACCAAAGAGAGCCCCCAACAGAAAATTAATTACTCTGATCTAAGAAGGGTTTGAGGTGACCTCTGTTGGTTTCTCTGAATCAGTATGGATACAGGAACCTTGTCTCTTGTGAGCCATCTTGTATTGTGTCTCAGGGCCTACGAGTGGCCGTTTTCTCCCCGCACACCGCAGGGTTAGCATGTTTTATATGACTTGATGGTGATTAAGCCACAGGTCAGTACTACAGTGTCCAGGTTAGTCTGAACCTTCATCTTAGTTCGTTATAGGCTTAGCCCATTGAGGCGCTTTTTGGTTTTTTGTTTAGTGCCTGCCTGCTTGATAATATGGTGGTGAATTTTGAGGTGTAGCAAGTGTGTAAGTATGAGCGCTTGGCATAGATTGACTAGAGCTACCGGTTGGCTAGGCAGAAGATGTGAGATTGGGTCCAGCATCTCTTGGTTTTGACTGGTGGTCCTCCTGAAGAGGAGGAGGTGCCTCAGATGTACTGTGAGAGCTTTGTAGATGGATGGCAGGCAGACTAAGCAATCAGCTCTCTGTGTCTGGGCAAAAGGGACAAGAATAACAGTCCATAAAAACTTCACCCAGCATGGTAGCATATACCTTTACTCCAAGTACTTGGGAGACTGAGGCAGGCAGGCAAATTCTGGTCTATACAATGAGACCTTGTCTCAAACAACAACAACAAAAAAAACCAAAAGGCTGGAGAAATGGCTCGGTGGTTAGGGATACTGGCTGCTCTTACAGAGGACCTGGGTTCAATTACTAAATTACTACATGGCTACTTCAACTGTCTGTTGACACCAGTCCCAAGAGATCTGATACTCTCTTCTGGCCTCAATAGAAACTGCATGCATATAGTGCACAAACATACATGCAGGCAGATCAGACATACAACATAATTAGCTGGGCAGTAGTGGCGCTCGTCTTTAATCCCAGCACTTGGGAGGCAGAGGCAGGCGGATTTCTGAGTTCAAGGCCAGCCTGGTCTACAGAGTGAGTTCCAGGACAGCTAGGGCTACACAGAGAAACCCTGTCTTGAAAAATCAAATAATAATAATAATAATAATAATAATAATAATAATAATAATAATAAAACCTTTTACTTTTAGTGGCTTAAAATAACAATATAAAACACAAGGACACTGACTGGCTTTAATGCAGCATAATCAAATTCAAAAAATACGCTTAAGAACAAAATTAATGTTGTGACTGTACAGCAAGCAAAGGGTGTCCAGCAGGAATTAAGCAGTTCCAAGGGCCTGGAGAAATGCCTCAGAAGTTAAGAGCACCTGTTGCTCTTGCAGAGGACTTGGTTATAATTCCCAATATTCCCATGGTTAGCATCTGTAACCAGTTCCAGAGGATCTCATGACTTCTTTTGACCTTTGAGGGCACCTGGCATGCACATGGTACAAATATATACATTCAGGCAACACAGTCATACACAAAAATAAGAAATCTTGTTTAAAAAAATTATTAAAAAGAATCAGCAGCTCATGTCTCTAGCCAGCACTTGCTCTCTGCTCAGAAGGAAGCTCAGAGCCAGTAACGCTCAGTGACAGCGTCAGGTAGGAGAGTGGAGTCCTTTTGGTTTGGCCACAAGAGTCCTCATCAAGGATCCCGGTCCTCTCCAGGAGGTCTTAAGCAGTTCCTTCCCAGATCTGTTCCCGGTAAATGCAACTAACCAACCTGGGCTTAGGTAGGTCCCTCTCCTTGCTCCAGTCAAAAGGTGGCTTACCAAAGATGGCTTCTCCCTTAGCAGCCTTACTAAGTTCTTGGCAACACCTAAGAATACCCTTTAAGTAGCTAAAGAAGCTTGGGCCCCAGAGGAAGATGTTCAAACATCCAAAGGAATGTATCTGAAATTGCAAAGAACTGAAAGTCAGGCTTTGGGCCAGGCAATGTTGAAAGTTCCCATAAATTTAGCTGAAGCTTAATTTCATTTGTTCTTTCTACCAATCCAGACGCCTGGAGGTGGAAGCATGGTGAAAATGTAGTGATACTAGGTAGAACCCTGGAAAGCCCCTTCCACCATGGGAAGACCCTGGGTCTTTTTTGGGATTTTGAGACAGGGTTTCTCTGTGTAGCCCTGGCTATTCTGGAACTCACTCTATAAACCAGGCTGGCCTCAAACTTATGTAGCTCTGCCTGCCTCTGCCTCCCGAGTGCTGGGGTTAAAAGTGTGTGTCACTACTGCCCAGGAAGGACACCAAACTCAAAAAATCAGGCTCTTCCCACAGACCCACTCGGTAGCACCTTGGTCTTGATTTCTCGACTCTGAAGTCATTAGGCATAAATGCCTTGTGTTACATGCCACCTGGCCATGGTATTTCAACATCATAGCTAGTACTCAGAAAGGCCTGCTCCTCCCCAGCTGACACAGCCCTGCTCTGTACTTTCAGAACCGAGTTTCCCCATTTAAGGACATGATTTTATGCTTCTCAGAAGAGGACTGGTCCCTTCTGGACCCAGCACAGACTGGTTTCTATGGAGAGTTCATCATTGGGGAAGACTATGCAGTCTCCATGCCTCCAGGTAAGTAAGACCTAGCGTCCATGCAGCCAGGTATATGGAAGGTGGGTGGGGGCCTCACTCGGAATGAGGGAGGGACACTACCTGTGAGGTTTAGGTACTGTGGCTGAATCTGATCTGTTTACCCTTTTACCTCGACAGGATTCTATTTCCGTCAGCTTCCAATCATTTTTGCTCAAATTGCTCTTTCTTATGTACCTCAATGGACCTCAGAGAGATGGTCCTAAGCCCTGGCCTGCTCTGTAGCATGCCGCCTTTCAACCTACCCCAACCTAGCCTTGTTCTCCTTTATAGCCCCAGTGGTACCTCCCACAGCTCATTGGCCATCCCTCCTCAGTCTCTTCTTGGGTTGGACAGGGGTTAACCCCAACAGCAGGTCACTGTTAAAGGTCCTACCTCTTTGTGAATAGCTGAGGCTCCAGTTCAGCCGGGTCACTCACATGAAGAGGAGAATGGGTTGCCCGTCACAGAGTGGACAGACCTCCAGGATAAAGAAGCACCGCAGGCTTCCTGCTTAGGTGAGTGACAATTAGGTGGCTGGACAGCAAGGTAGAAAACGATTGCAGCAGAGCATCCCCAGCATTCCTCCACAGCTCCCCGCTCTTGGCATTCCTTGTCTTGCCTTGACTATTGCTTCTCGTAGAGAATGAGGAGGCTAGATTTTGCTGTGCATTGAGAGTATATTCCTCAGTGAAGGACTTGTAGAGAAGGGAAATGTCTTCTGCTATCCAGAGTAGCCTTAGGTGTGTAGTAAGGTCCTCTCTAGGAAAGTGGTCAGATGCATATGGTGGAGGACCAGGCACAAAGTGTCACCCTTTTAGACACTGTGTTTGCCTGCTCCTCGCCCACTCATACAAGTGCTAGAATTCCACAGGGAGGGATGGGCAAAGATTCATTATACCACATGTCTGTGCTATGAAGGGAAGTGACCTTGAATCAGCAACAACTCTGGACCTCCATCCCCTCTAACACTTTGTGTGTGTGTGTGTGTGTGTGTGTGTGTGTGTGTGTGTGTGTGTGTGTAACCTGTGCTATGCAGGGACATGGCCTTGAACAGAATCAGCAGTAACCCTGGACCTCCATTCCCTCAGGCCCCTCCCATCTCTGTCTTGTAGGCTCAGTACAGTCCATTTGTGGAAGGTCTGTGGTCTGCACAGGGCCTGCCATCGAAGTGTTACCCATCTGTGGTAGAACTAGAACTACATTGAGTCCGGCTTCAGAACCTAGGTTCAGGGTGTTGCTCGCTCACCTGCCTTCAGGTTCATTTACTCAGCAGAATGACCCCTCGTGCTCGCCCCAGAGGGAGTGTGGCACCCGCAGATCATAGCCTGCCTCTTCCATAGTAGTTTCTTAGTAGTGATATCTGTATGTAACAAATCACTTTCTCTATTCTCTTTGGAAAGACCTTCCCAGCCTCCAGCCATTCCAAGAAGAAAGGAGGAAATGGGAGGAGCTGCAGCTTCCAGAGCTCCAGTCCTGCCAGCAGGTGGTGCTCTCTCAGAGCCCTTGTCCAGGTGAGGAGCCTGGTATGGCCAGGGACCCTGGAGGTGCTTGGTATGAAGTGGAGAACTGGGGATGGGCATGTGTGTGTTGATTGGGAATTAAACTGCCCCAGACTCTGCTGACTGCTGTGGCTGCTCGTTGCCTTTCCTGGGTGGATTGCCAAGCACTAACATAACAGTGCTGTATACGTAGTGAGTGTGCCTTCACCTGATCATGGATAACCAGAATCCCAAGATGATCTTGTTAAGACAGATTCTAAAGCCGGCAGTGGTGGCACACACCTTTAATCTCAGCACTTGGGAGGCAGAGGCAGGCGGATTTCTGAGTTCGAGGCCAGCCTGGTCTACAGAGTGAGTTCTAGGATAGCCAGGGCTACTCAGAGAAACCCTGTCTCAAAAACCAAAAAAAAAAAAAAAAAAGACAGATTCTAGAATGCAGAAGTACACGGCTGCCCTCCCAGTATGGAGTCTTGAGTCATGGAAAAGTAACCACCTCCAGAGGCTAACTAGTGTCCTGTCTTTAACATCCATATTACCAGCTTCAGCTGCCAGTACAGGGGACAGCCTTGGCTTTCTCTGGACTAACCACAGCTTGTGTGCTGACTCTGAAAAAAACACTTCCCAGATTTTACTGGGTGATGGTGGTCTCTTCTTAACCACTGCTAACTCTCAGCTCCAGCTGAGCAGCATCAATTGTTCCAACAAAGCAGATGTTCCAGTTTAATAGTTCTGGCCTCTTCTTCATCAAGCTGATTCTTCCCAGCTGGCAAGAACTATAGCATATGAGTGGTCCTGAGAGTCTATCTCCCTCTGAAACTTTGCAAAACTGATCTCTTATTGCCTGCACCGCCCTGGGCTTTATTTTAGTCCCCTCATTAGTTCACTAAGCTTGGAACACTCAGGGGCTTTTCCAATCCAAAATTCAAATGCCACCGTAATCCTCCCCGAAGCCACGCTCAATCTGTCATAGCAGTGACGACAACCTGTTCCCTACTGACTTTACTCTGCTTTCTATTGCTAATAACACAGCTATAGCCCTAGTAAATTATAGGATTTTTTTTTCAATTATGTGTCTGTGTAACTATATACATGTACCTTCAAAGACCAGAAAAGGGTGTCAGATCCCCGGGAGCTGGGGTTATAGGCCTGGATCCTTGTGACTGAGCACAGAGCCACCTCACCAGCCCTTATACATTTGACTTTTGTTTGCTTGCTTTTGTTTTGAGACAGGGTTTCTCTGTGTAGCCCTGGTGTCCTGGAACTCACTCTGTAGACCAGGCTGGCCTCGAACTCAGAAACCTCTGCCTCTCAGGTGCTGGGATTAAAAGCATGTGCCACCACTTCCCAGCTACATTTTACTTTTTTTTATTAGATATTTTCTTTATTTACATGTCATATGGTATCTCCTTTCCCAGTTTCCCCTCTAGAAAAAAAAAAAAAAACAAAAAAACAAACAAACAAACAAAAAAACCCCCAAAACCCTGTTCCCTCCTTCCTTCCCCTGCTACCAATACATTTTACTTTTAAAGACTTATTTTGGTCAATGGTTCTGATTCAGCATCAGGGCCTTCTTCCTATTGATCTCAAGGTGACAAAGGTCATTGCATGGCCAGAGACCCAGCCCCTCTAGCTTCTGTACAAGGTTGCTCTGAGATAATCATGTATCCACTTACATGAACAGCAGAGCTCCTATGAGCTGTGCCGAGGCCCTGAAAGCTGGAGTCACTGGCACAATCCAGTCAAAGCATACTCGGGCTCTTGGGACCTGACTTAGTTCTTCATTCCACATCACCAAGTCATGTATTTTTTGTAGTTTGTTTTTTTGAGACAGGGTTTCTTCTCTGTGTATCCCTGGCTGTCCTGGAACTCACTCTGTAGACCAGGCTGGCCTTGAACTCAGAAATCCACCTGCCTCTGCCTCCCAAGTGCTGGGACTAAAGGCGTGCGCCACCACTGCCCGGCTGTTTTTGTTTTATTGTTCTTGTTTCAAGACAGGGTCTCTCTGCAGCCCAGGCTGGCTTCACACTCAAAAATCTGCCTGCCTCTGCCTTTCCAGTGCTAGGATTAGAGGCAGGCCGCTGCCACATCCTTTTTTTTTCCCTGTACTGTGGATTGAACCCAGGGTTTGTGAATGCTAGACAAGTATTCTACTAAGCCATACACCCCTAAAACCTATAGCTTGCTTTTTGAACTTATGGTGGGTCAGAGACTGGAGATATATCTCATTGAACCTGTGCTTAGCATGTACAAGGCCGGAAATTCATCCCCAACATCACAGAATAGGAGTTTGTAGTTCCAAATCTAGCTATTGCGGATTTGGATGCCCCGCCCCCTTTCCTGCCTTGGAACAGACTTAAAGCAGCCTGTGAAAACTACCCATCTTCAAGTTCCAGTTTTTCTTTAGTATCTAAATTTTCTCTCTCTAGATTTTAATATAAGCAGTAAAAAGAAAGAAAACAGTATCTTTAACATGGAGCATTCAACATTAGAAATTTCTTCAGCTAAAGCTCCTTGTTATCACTTAGTTTCTTGTGACAGAATGCCCAGACACAGGTTGGCCAAGTTCCGCCACTGTGCAAGAATCACCTTTCCCTTACATCAGGACCTCATTCCGGCTTCCATCTGAGAGATTCCCCCCAGCACATTAAATAGCCCTGTTTCTGCCAATCACCTCTTCATATCTGTCAATAACATGCACCTTAAACCTTCTCCCAACCTGTCCATTACCAGTTCTAAAACTGCTTCCACATTTCTTCATGGTTCTTAAAACTGTACCCATGCCGTCTGGTACAAAAGCCAGGAGCCTCAGGCTGTCACAGTAGCTCACCACAGACGGAGATTTTTTTTCCTTTTAAATGTGTGTGTATTTGCTGATAGAGGTCAGAAGAGGGCATCAACTCCCCTAGAAATTATTAACAGACTTGTGAGCTGTCCTATGGTGCAGCATTTTACCTCTAAGCAACTGCTATGGCCTCACACTGTCCAAGCTTTAACCACATAAGTTTCTTTCAGTTGTAGAGACCACTAGTGCAGGATCAAGGTCTCATTAGGGCCGGCTTCTTCCCAGGTCTTCCTCACCACGCTCCCCTGCCTTCAGGATCTTTTTTCTGCATCAGGTTTCCTATTGTGGAAACACATGCTGTATTTGGGCCTGCCTGTTAGCCTCATTTTAACTTACCTGTCTTTTCATATTTAAAACCAGCTGTGGGGTAAAGGGACTCATTGTTATCACTTCTATGTGTAATGTGTACTTTGCTCATGTTTCTTCCTGTTGCCCTCTTGCTGCTCTGATGGTTCCTCCTTGCAAGCAGCTTCCTTTCTGCCTGAGATACTGAATATTGAAGGCAGAACTTTGTATGTGCTGGGCAAGTGCTTATACTAAGTTATCTAGGCTAGTCTTGAACTCACTTTGTAACCCTAATGATTCTTTTTTTGGTTTTTCGAGACAGGGTTTCTCTGTGTAGCCCTGGCTGTCCTGGAACTCACTCTGTAGACCAGGCTGGCCTCGAACTCAGAAATCCGCCTGCCTCTGCCTCCCAAGTGTTGGGATTAAAGGCGTGAGCTACCACTGCCCAACAGCACAAGCACTCTTTACTAAGCCATCTCTCCAACCTTCCTTTCAAAACTCTAGGTTCTACATATAAGTCAATTTGGCTTTTGAAAAGCTGTCCCAAATACAGTGGCACTCTGCTGCCCTGAGGGCTACTTCAGCTGTTGAGTGTTTGAGTTTTGAGGCACAGTCAGTTTGGTTGGACTGTCATAATATATTTCATCTCCTAGTGGATAAAGAAGAGACCTTTGTAGTCTAGCATAGCACTTTTTCGTGCACTGAAACCTAGTGGTAATAGAAGAAAATTGTCATCAATGAGGGGTTCGATAGCGCCCTCTACCTTTCCAGTCTGCGAGGTCTAGGTGTTTCACAACTTGAGTTACCCACCATCAGCCTGGAGAAAGGGAGCATCCACTCCATTTGATCATGGCCACACAGGCTTAGAAGAGCCGCCTGGATGAGGGCTAGCTAGGATGAGACCTCTCAGAAGACCAGGAGGAGAGAGAGAAGCTTTGAAGCCTAAGCAGATTTAGGTTGGCAATGAGAGTCAAGTCGCACTCCATCCTTCTTCCTGGACATGTCCCAGTGTTTGTGAGAGTATATAGCATAAATAGTGCCACACTTGAGAGGAATGTGCTCACATAACTAACATGACCTTTGACCCACAAGGGTCCATTGCACATGACCCTGGAGGTTAATATAAGTGTTAAAATTTTTCACAGGTGAGTACCCATTCTTAGAATTTTAAGTCCCAGTAGTTCAAGAAGAAATGCCTTGAAAGTAAAGCATTGGGCTCGAGAGATGGCTCAGAGGTTAAGAGCACTGACTGCTCTTCCAGAGGTCCTGAGTTCAAATCCCAGCAACCACATGGTGGCTCACAACCATCTGTAATGGGACCTGATGCCCTCTTCTGGTGTGTCTGAAGAGAGCAATGGTGAATAAAGAAAGTAAAGCATTAGAGAAAACAGCAGGAAAGCCAGAAAGAAAGACAGTTGCTGTCCTAACAGCCTGTGCAGGGCAGCCAGACCCTCAGGAGTTACCAAGGGACACTATGACCCCAGGATGTCTGGACCCCCGGTTAGGGTTCGTAAGGTCTGGGTAGGCAGTAATCTGGACAATTCCACTGACCATACCGGTTTCCTGTAGCAGGAGGTGACCCACCACCCCTCAAGAGCAGCCTGGACCAGGAGGTGACCATTGAGATCGTGCTGTCCAGCTCTGGGGACGAGGACTCCCAGCACAGCCCATACTGCACAGAGGAGCTGAGGAGCCCTCCAGAAAACCTCCACAGTGTCCCAGCCCACCAGAGCAACACTAGTGCTGGGGATGAGGTGCAGACCTCACAAAAATCTTATGTGTGCCCAAACTGTGGAAAGATCTTCCGTTGGAGGGTCAACTTCATCCGGCACCTGCGCAGCCGCAGGGAGCAAAAGCCACACAAATGCTCAGTATGTGGGGAGCTATTCAGTGACAGCGAGGACCTGGACGGACACCTAGAGACCCACGAGGCCCAGAAGCCCTACAGGTGCACTGTGTGTGGAAAGAGCTTCCGCCTCAATTCACACCTAATCTCGCACCGGCGGATCCACTTGCAGCCAGCCAGCCAGCCGCCTGTGAGGAAAAGTGAGGAGGATGCAGTGGAAGCAGAGGGCACAGGTGCCAGTGACCTGCTAGAGAAGAGCAAGGCCAAGCTGGGCTTCCAGTGCGGGGACTGTGAGAAGAGCTTCCAGCGACATGACCATCTGGTGAGACACCGTAGACACTGTCATCTAAAGGACGAGACCCGTCCCTTCCAGTGTCGGTACTGTGTCAAAACTTTCCGACAGAATTATGACCTCCTCCGCCATGAGCGCCTGCACATGAAGCGTCGCTCCAAGCAGGCTCTGAACTCATACTGAGCAGGGTGTGGCCCCACAAGCTAGCCCCTGCCCCAGCACAGAACCCTCACCACCTGCCCTTTGCTCTCAGGTAGTGTCCAACTTCTGGTGCCATGCCTCTTCCTCCCCAGATAAAAAGCAGTTCCCTGAGCATTCCTTCTACTGTGCCAAAACCCAGGGAGGTGAGGCAACTCCAGCCTCAAGACCTGCATCTCAGAGATCTCCAGCCACTTCCTCCCACCCTCCTCCAGCCACTTCCTTCAGAGGGACTGGGGTGCCCTATCCCAGTCGCTTCTAGGGGTGGGGTGTGTACAGCAGGGAGGTGGCCCAAAGCACTGACCCCTCCTCGGAAGTCAGCCTGGCTGACTTCTAGCCAGGGGAGCATCCCACAGATCCAGATGGCCAGGCAACTGACCATCATGGGGTCACAGTTTGAAAGTTCATGCATTTATCCCCACATGTCTTCTCTGTGCCCCAAGACCCTCCAGGAATGTGTGATGGAAACTGCCTGTCACCACTCACATTCCTTCCCTTCTGTCTATGAGCTGAGAGCCTGGCCCCTCGAGGTTCTGCTGGGGAAGCAAGCCCTGGAACAGATGCTTCCGTGAAGTCTTGTCCTTCATGGGTAGTGATTTGTTTAGCTTCCTAGCGCTGTCGTCACTAGTACTAAACATAGGCTCTTCTAACAGCATGTGGCATTGTCACAGTTAAGGAATTTACAAGGCTAGGTCTTGTGTCCGTGGGCTGGTTCTTTCTGAGGCTAGAAGAGGGAATCATCCTGGGTCTGACACTCACTGACACTTGTCTGTTCCCCAGGGGCTTATACAAACATCTCTCCATCTTTGCCTTCATCTCCACTGTGTCAGTCTCTAAACTTACCTTTTATACAAGGATCCCAGTTTTGGGTTGGGGCTCACCCTGTCTACTGTAGCAGAGCCCTGCCTTCATCTGGAGTGGCCATTTCCAAATACAGTCACATCCTGAGGTACTAGGAGTAAGGACCTCAACACTGGGGTTTGAGTGGACATAGCCACAACTCCAGTTAATCCCGTGGTGCTGTTGCTGTTCCTGCCTCAGATGAACCAATGTGACCTTGAGGGAGCGTGCTTGCCATTCCTTTGAATGTTGAGCTCAGTTGTCTGCTTTCAGAGGTACTGTCCTCTGCCAGGGAGAATCTTCATCCATGGCCTTTAAATTCAGGCCCTGAGATTCTGGGAGTGGTTGTTGCTAGGAAACCTCAAGCAACCAAACATGTGGTCCCACTGTCCTGGCACACTGGTGTTGGCCAGGCTCAGTGTGGCTGTGACTGGACCTGAGAGCTGGAGGTAGCTAGTGGGCTGTAACAGCTCTCAGAAGTCAGGAGGTCTAGGAAAATGAATTCAAGGCCTCTGGTGCTCTCTGTCCTGACCCAATCAGACTATAAGACTTTGTAACCGAGTTTCTTTTTCTGCTCAGTGCATTGCCCAGAAATAGTAAATGCAATAAAACTATTTGGTCACACCTTGGAGAAGAAATAAACTATTGAAGCTCTTAGTTTCTAAATAATTTTCTTCTATCCTTGTGTCTGGAAAAAGGGAGGTGTTGGGTCTCTGTGGTCAAGGAAGGGAAGCTTTGCCATGAAGACCACGGGTTTGTATTCATCCTGTCTACCCCTGCACTCTTGCCTGAGCTTCAGTTACCCAGTGAGGAGCACAGTGTTATTCACTTGTGTACTTGTCAGCTAATAACCAAACGTGCAAGGGTTAATAAAGGAGGTATTGCCTGCACCAGATACTGCCAGGGTGCCCTCACTGCTAAGCAAAGCCCACCAGGGGATCACCACAGCTGGGATGTCACTTCTACCCGTGTTAGCAGACCTGGGTGATGCAGCGCAAAGCCTAGGTCTCTTCCTCTCAGGAGGAATTAGGAGTTGTCTGTTTTGAGGAACCGTGGCAAACCTCCACTACACATCCTGTCCTTACTGAGCCAGCTTAGTCTTCATCTCCCGTGTGGCTGCTGCTGTGCCAGGCCTCCGCTGAGAAGAGCCAGTTCATTTAGCTCCTCCATGTCTTCTCACCATGGCCCACGGAAACCTGAAGGCTGACACCAGAAATCCGTGCTCCCGGTTCCTCTGCTTCCCACAGCTGGCGCAGGGGCATAATAAAAAAGGAGTTGAGATTCGTGTTAGACTTCATTAAAAGTAGTGTGGCCGGGCGGTGGTGGCGCACTTGGGAGGCAGAGGAAGGCGGATCTCTGAGTTTGAGGCCAGCCTGGTCTACAGAGTGAGTTCCAGGACAGCCAGGGCTACACAGAGAAACCCTGTCTCGAAAGAAACAAACGAAAGGAGTGTGAGGCTGGTTGTCAGAACACAGGTTTGTGATCTCAGCAACTCACCCTGGCAGGGAAACAGGTGAGAACAGTGGCCCAAAGGTCCCTGTCATGTGCCACAAGTGAGAAGGAGGTCAACCTGTTAGTGGAGATCTCGTCCCCAGTTCACTTCTGCTCAATGGTTTCCGCTCAGCCAAAAGCAGAATTTAGATCACCTTGCTGGTTCCATCAAAGCCCAGGCACTTTCTTTTTTCCCCCCAGTACTAGAAGCCCTGGGCCTCCTGTTTGCTAAAAAGTTACCCTATCACTGGGCCTATCCATAGCCTTCTTTTCACTATTACCAACTGAGTTTCCTAAGCTGGCTTTGAACTTGAGAACTGCTTATAAACTTCCTGAGTAGGTAAGCGGATTGTGGGCTTGCTTTGGGGTTGTTCATAGAACTAGCTATCCAGACCCCCAGTGATATGACTCTCTAGAGAAGCCGAGATGTTGAGATAGGGTCTTTCTGTCCTGGACCAGGCTGGCCTCAAACTCAGAGATCCTTTAGCCTCTGCCTACCCAGTGCTGGGATTAAAGATACAGGCTACCACACCAAGTTGTGTTTTTTGTATCAACACTGCATATGGTCTTATTTGTTTCAGGAGTTATATGAGTGTTTCTATCAGAACCTTTTGTATCATTCTGTCCTCTGCCATTTCTCCAATATCTAACTGTATTTTTTTCCCTGTTCTATTTCCCTGTTCATGATGTGGTGTGGTGTGGTGTGTGTGTGTGTGAGAGAGAGAGAGAGAGAAAGAGAGAGAGAGAGAGAGAATGACAGACAGACAGACAGACACAGACACAGAAACAGACACAGACACAGAATTTGAGGCCAACCTGCTCTATGTAGTGAGTAGAGATACCCTTTCTCAAAAAGACAAAAACCAAACAACAAGACAAAGTTTCAGTGGAAGACAGTTTTCTCTCACAGAGACCTGAACTCTGCGAGCTGAAGTAGTCAGAAATAAGGGAGAAGTCCTTTCCTATGCGCCCTTCCTGGATGAGCCGGTGATGCTCCTTCTAATCCGGTGATGGGGGAAGCCCTTCAGTTGGGGGTCTCATGCTACCAAGGGTTCCAGTCACCTAGAAGGCACCCCACAAACAGAACTTCATCTCTTTTGCTTTCAATTGAAAAAAAACTAAACAAAACAAAAAACGAGAGTGTCTGTGTAACTGAGCATAAATGTCTGAGGCAGTCACGGAGTTGGGTCTACCTTGAGATGTCTGTTCCGAGCCTCCTCACCTTGGGTGCTGTGAACTGAACTCTAGCTCTCTTTGAAGAGGGTGTGTGCTCTTAACCACTAAGCTATCTTTCTAAATGTGGAGGAGGGAGGAATTTTCAATTACTCTCCATTAGCATAGCTAATGCCATGGACCAAATTGGGAATTGCCAAATTGGGAGATCTAACCTGCAATTATACAAGCAACCACAGGAGGTCACCATAAGCTCAAAGTATTTTAGACTAACCTGGCTTGAAAAGAAAAGAAAATGATTTTGACAAACGTGGGAAATTATAACACGGGACTTGAAAGAATTCCTTCAGCTGACTGTGTCCAAATTGGACAGTTTGTCCTGGAAGTCCCGAGGTGTCACTTATAGATGGATCCAGGAAGAAATTCAATAATACCTCACTGGGGCAGCCTCAAGGGTTGACACTTGCTCTCAGGGCCTTAGAAAGGTGGAAGGAGGGCTGGCGAGATGGCTCACAACCACCCATAATGAGATCTGACGCCCTCTTCTGGTGCGTCTGAAGATGGCTACAGTGAATCTCGCTGGAGCGAGCAGGGTGGAGCGAACTGGGTGGAGCGAACGGGCCGGAGCGAGAGGTCCTGAGTTCAATTCCCAGCAGCCACACACATGATAGCTCACAGCCATCTGTACAGCTACAGTGTACTCATGCACATAAATAAAATAAATCTTAAAAAAAAAGAAAGGTGGAAGGAGAGACAGTGCTCTTGGCTCTGGCCATCTCAAAGAAATGCCTGCTGAGGAGAAATGAGGGAAAGTGCCCCTCTTGCCTACTACAGGGCCTACAGGCAGGTCCTGTGCCGGAAGTCCTAGAGTGGAGTAGGGCCTCTTGCCTCCAACCGATTACAACATTGTCACCAACTACGTCAAATCAAAGTTTTAGAGACTAGGAGATATAGGGGGGAAATGTATTTGTTCAGATACAACAAATGCTAAGTGTATGGAAGGGAATGGTCCAGCAACTGCTCTGTAATCACTAATGTCTTGGCCACGTGGCAGTTGGAGATCTGCTCACATGTTTAACAGTGAGAACACTTCATCAGGAAGATCTGAGCACATAACTAACTTACAGCAATCCTCCACTATCTGTAGTTAAGAGAGAAAGACAACAGAGGGAGAGCCTTGGGATAGGATACTGTGTAAAGATGTATTATTCGTCAGGGTTCTCTAGAGTCACAGAACTTATGGTAGTCTCTATATGGTAAAGGAACTGGTTGATGACTTACAGTCTGTATGTAGTCCAACTCCCAACAATGGTTAGCAGCAGCCCTGAATAGAAGTCCAAGGATCTAGCAGTTGCTCAGTCCCACAAGGCAAGCAAGCGAAGAAGAGAGAGAGCCTGCCTTCTTCCAATGTCCTTATATAGGTAGGTCTCCAGCAAAAGGTGTGGCCCAGACTAAAGGTGTGTGCCACCACGCCTTTAATCCCAGATGACCTTGAACTCGGAGATCCTCCTGTCTTAATCTTCTGGGATTCATAGCGTTTATGCCTCAAGATCTCCATGCCAAGATCCAGGACAGAAACTTATATCTCTCAGCCTCCAGATTAGGATCACAGGTGAGCCTTCCAATTCTGGATTGTAGTTCATTCCAGATATAGTTAAGTTGACAATCAGGAATGGCCACTGCAAAAGACAAGTGCTTTTAAGTCTTGGCTGGCTGACTTCACCAGCAGTGTGGAGTTCTCACAATGGCAGACCTCTGGCCTGTGGCTTCTTTACATACAGACAGGGAACGGTTTTCTTTGTTCAGCCCAAGAGTGTGTGTCTGACTCACCACTTTCCTTCCCCTTTCCCTTCCTCCACCCTCCAGCTTATGAGGGCAGCTTGGATTTTTTTGTATTAATTTAAAAACTGGGCTGGTGCACTTTATTTTATAGATAAAGGGTTTTCCCGTATGCATATATGTGTGCTACCTTCTGCTTGGTGCCTGTAGGGGGCAGAAATGGCATTGGCTCCCCTGGAACTGGAGTTATGAATGGCTGTGAGTCGTTAAGTAGGTGCTGGGATGCAAGTTAAACCCGGGTCTCTGAAAGAGCAGCAAGTGCTCTTAACCAATGAGCCATCTGTCCAGCTACTTTGGTATTATTTTTCATCGTCATTGTCATCATCACCATCATTTTTTACCCCATCCAAAAAGCTTTTTGTTGTTGGGTTTTTTGTTTGGTTGTTTGAGACAGTGTTTCTCTGTGTAGCTATGGCTGCCTTTGAATTTGCTCTATAGACCAGGTTAGCCTCAAACTCAGAGATCTACCTACCTCTGCTTCCTGAGTCCTGGGATTAAAGGCATGGGCCACCACTTCATTGCCTAAAGCTTTTGTGATAATGGTGAAATCCAGGGTTACTTTTTGGAGACTTGATGACACTTCAGCCTCTGGCATGCTGAAACTTCCAGTGCTTAGAGCAGACAGAGAGACAAATCCTGGGGCCTTGCCAAAAATGCCAGGAAAGCGCTCTGCCCTTCTGAGGATCAGACAGGAGCATAGTGCCACTGCCCTTGGGGGACTCCAGGGCCAGCCGGTCAAAAGTGAGACTCTTAACCCCAGTCTTGAGAGTGTGACTTCGGCCTAGCTGCTCACCTGCAGTGCACATACTAGCTTGGGGACTTCCAGAATCTGCATGTCATCTGTGACTGTCCCCATAACTATAGCTGTTTTGTTTTCTCAGTCAAGAAGCATTTCATCTTTTGAATCATCCAGGGCAGGGACAGAAGTGGCTGGTTAGTGTACCATGTGAATGACCTTCCCAGCAGAATCTGATTAAAGATGCAGGTGGTTTGTCTGGCCAGGAACTTGTATAGCTTCACTAGCTGCCGCAGGCAGCTCTCTTGGCTCTTGGGCACCCGAGCAAAACCTTTTGGTCCTTGTGGCAATGACACTCCCTTGGTGGCTCTTTTCTAGTTATTAGTGGGGGGGGGATTGGTATGCATGCCATCTCTCCTGTACAGAGGGTAAAAAGCCAACCTGATTATGAAATAGAATACAATAATAAGTAGAAATTGAAAAGGATGCATGGGTGGGCTGGGTAAAGAGAGGTCAAGTTTAGAGTACAAGCCATATATATGCATGTCTGGGAAAAATGACACTAAGCCCCTATGAATGTGTATATGTTTCAGATGTCGAGCAAAATAAACTATTTACAAGAAAGAATAAACATATACTGAGGCATATGTATATGTAAACATATACAAAATACTTTATTCTCGTACACGTTGTGTAGTAATTCTTTCTAATTGAAAGAATCCCATCTTGGAGAAAGGTTCATTAAGAGGAAAAATGGGGCCTGAGAGAGAGCTCAGCGGTTAAGAGCACTGGCTGATTGTCCCAAGGACCCAGGTTTGATTCCCAGAATCCCCATAGGATTTCATAGCTGTCTGTAACTCCAGTACAGATCAGATGCCCTCTTTTGACCTCCAAACTTAACAGGCACACATGTGTTATGCAGACATACATGCAGGCAAAGCACTCATACACATAAAAATAAAATAAATATTTTTTTAAAGAGTCAGGAAGTAGAGGTGGGTGGTTAGGAGCTGCTCCCCCCCCCATTAATAACCAAAAGTGATTAAAATAAAATTTTTGATCAGGAGGTGCTACCATGGGAGTTGCCATTGCCACAGCAAGGACAGAAAGGTTCTGTTCCAGGAGACCAAAAGCCAGGACCCCTGTGGCTGCTTTTCTAGAGCACCTGAGCTCATTTCCCAGCACCCATGTGGCAGCTCGCAACCATCTATAATTCCAGTTCTAGGGAATCTGATGCATTTTTCTGCCCTCCAAGGGCACCAGGCACATGGTTCATAGACATACATGCAGGCAAAACACCTGTACACATAAAATAAAATTATACAAAATAATTTTTAGAAGACTCAGGAAGTATACAAAACTTACCAGACTCAAGAAGTAAACACTCTCAGATCTGAGGCAACTCCCCAAATTTAAAAGAATCTCAAGGTCTCCCCCAGGTCATACAGCTGTAAAAGCAGTAAGAACTGCTGCAGAGAAGGATCTCTGACCTGTCATACTGCCTGAAATTGTGCAGCTCTCCTGGGTTGTCACCCAGGCTAGGATGTGCTGTTCACTGATGGCAGCTGCCTGACAGCCTCCATGCTCTTGAAACTACATGGGCTTATCCACACTTTCATGTGTAGCCTAACAAACTCATAGGTTCATCAAATGGAATTACGGTGGACTCATTTCTCTGGTCTGTTGTCCATGCCCTGTCTGGGGTGAGTAGATATTTCTCTCTCTCCAGAAAAAGGCACACAACACAGTAAATGCCCAGATAGGGATCAACAGAACAAGAAACGGGTCATGGGGGAGTGGTGGCCATGGATGTTGAGGCAGACACGTGAGGCTGGTCCATGATGGTGGAGGATGCACACCTGGGGCATACTCCTGACATGGCTACCTTTCCCCTATCCTTTGTAGGAGACAATGGGCCTCCTTGCTGTAGCAATGGTTACATGCTGTCTGTGATGGCTGGTAGCATAGGCAACCAAGGCCAAGTCATCTGAGAACGGGAGGGAAGTCTCAGGGTGGCCATCTTTCTGTATCCAATATGTAGGTGAAGTTCTCATGAGGAACATAGGGGAAGGGCAGCCATTACTGAGAAAGTGGTGTGAGAGAGGTAGTTTGATATCTAGTTCTCTATGCTGTGCAAGATGATGTTCACAGGAAAATTTAGATTCAGTGGACACTGTGGGGGCTGGGTTAGGGCCTTAATGGCTTTCCATCTCTTTAGAAGAGTCTTGTAATGTCCCCCCCACACACAAAAAAAAGTCTTTAACCATTTCTTCTTAGCCCAGCATTAAGAGCTTTACTGAGCCCTGTGATAGTAATTTCACATCTCAGAAAAAGTCAAGCACCAAATGCTAGAAAAACAATGGAATTGGACAAAAAAAAGTTATTTACTTCAGAAAATTCATATCCCCTTTAGTCAAGTGCAAACATGGAAGAATTCAAATGTATGTAAGTACAAGGATAGGGAGCCTCCCTTAAATACATCATATGGTAATTATTTCTCATTAGTAACTAGAAAGAATCTCTCTCTCTCTCTCTCCCTCCCTCCCTCCCTCCCTCTCTCTTAGACAGGGTCTTACTGTGTAGTTTTGGATGGCCTGGAGCACTTTGTGTAGACCATTATATAGATGCTCTTGAACTCATAGAGTTCATCCGCCTCTGCCTCCCAAGTCTGGGATTAAAAGCATGTGCCATCATGCCAGGCTATGACTTTATTTATTTATTTATTTATTTGTTTGTTTGTTTATTTATTTTCTTTTAGAGATTTCCTCCCAGGCAAAACCAGATTCATAGCTTTGCTAAAGAAAGGATTTCAGGGAAAGCTAGTATGAAGCATAGTTGGATTTATTATAAACAGAAAGAGTGGCTGGAGAGATGGTTCAGAGGTGAAGAGCATTTGCTGCCCTTGCAAAGGAGCGGGGCTCAGGGCTCAGTATTCACATTGTGCAGTTCACAAACGGTTGTCACTTCAGTTCCAGAGGCTGGGCGAGGGGGGTGGGAAGGGTGGGCTCCAGGTCCTCCTCTGGTCTCCCTGGGTACTGCGTCCATGTGGTGTATGTTCACACACATACATAGATAGGGGAGGGGAGGGGCTCAGCAGTTAAAAGCATTGAGTGTTCTTCCAGAAGGCCTGAGTTCAATTCCCAGCACTCACATGGCAACTCACAACCAGCTATTATGGGATGTGAAGTCCTGGTATAGTGTGCAGATGTACATACAGACAAAAAAGCCATATCCATAAAATACATGAATAAATAGCCTTAAAAAATAATCTAGGTTAAAAAAAAAAAAAAAAGAGCAAGGCAGTGGTGGCGCACACCTTTATTCCCAGCACTGAGAGGTAGAGGCAGGCAGATCTCTGAGTTTGAGGCCAGCCTGGTCTACAGAGTGAGTTCCAGGACAGCCAGGGCTATGCCAAGAAAACCTGTCTCAAAATGACAACGGCCAAACAAAACAACAAAAACAGACACAAACAAACAAAAAGTAAACAAAGAAACCCCAAAAACAAAACGAAAAAACTAAACGTTTTACAAAAAAGTCTTAAGAGACTTTTAAAGTTTTAAAAAAAACACTTAGTTTTTTCTTTGTTTGTTTGTTTTTGGTTTTTTGAGACAGGGTTTCTCTGCATAGCCCAAGCTGTCCTGGAACCAGGCTGGCCTCAAACTCAGGAGTTTCTTTTGTAAACAAAGTTGTGAGGTATATTTATGAGGACTATTTTGTTTAGGTTTGGGGATGAACAGTAGACACTTAAGGTTATAAATAATTTTTTAAAAGAATTATTCATTTTATGTATATGAGTATACTGTAGCTGTCTTCAGACACACTGGAAGAGGGCATTAGATTCCATTACAAATGGTTGTGTGCCACCATGTGGTTTCTGGGAATTGAACTCAGGACCTCTGGAAGAGCAGTCAGTGATTGTAACTTTAATTTTTTTCAACACCTATTTTTAATGATGGTTCTTAAATTCTTTAACCTCCCCTTTAGCCCATCACCCACCAGAGGTAGTAGAAGAGAAAGGATACAGAGGAAGTGGCCCAGTTTAGAAATAGATCTTTGAAGCGTATCCTATCTGCATTGTCTGGAAACTAGCAGCTGAGTTCAGTTCACAGGACCACAAAGGCAGCTTCACAAACACTTCAAAGATACACCAGCAGTCCAGTTCAATAGCATCAGGATAGCAAACATGAATCAACAGCGGTGGTGCTGCCTAGCAGAGACAGCCAGGCCTCAGCCTGAGACAGCCAGGCCTCAGCCTCTGCTCAAGTCAGCAGGAGGGACCTGGAGAGACACCAGGGGATGTTCTCAGTTGCAGAGCTAATTCTATAAGCAAGCCAAGCCCAGCCTCTGTCATTCTGTTGAGTTCTTTTTATACTCCCTCCAAACATCACGTGTTCTCCACGAGTCTTGCCTTAGCTGACATCACTCCGCCAATCAGCCCCAGTCACAAGAAACTGCAGTACACCACCAGAAGTTTTTTTTTGTTTTTTTGTTTTTTGTTTTTTGGGTTTTGGGGTTTTTTGGTGTGTTTCTTTCTATGGAGTCCCAAATGCAGCTCAACAACGCAATGTTAGGAAGACCAATATATGCATGTCATTAGCAATGAATCCTTCATCATGTGTCCTTTTGAGTGCTTGCTTTAGCAGAACACCCTTTCGCCTGTGTCCATTTCAGCTAAACATTCCTTTACAAGTCTGCCTTTCATCTATGTCCACTTCAGCTAAACATTCTTTCACACGTTTGCCCCAGCAAAACGCCATCCAAGCCACTTTCCAAAGAACCTTTAAGTTTTTACTTCAAATTATCTTAACCACTGAGCCATCCCTCCAGCCCAATAAATAATTTTTATTCTAAGTAAACACAGTTTATTTACTGTTCAATATCCTTCATTGAAATGTCTTCAGGAAAGTATTGTCTAGTCCCAAGGAAACACAATTTATTTCTTGTGTTTGGCAAGATACCTTTGGAAAACATAAAATGTCTTTATAGGCTATTTGGGTTTCCTCGGTGCTTCCTAGAATGTCCTGTTGTTTTTTTGTTTGATTGGTTGGTTTTTGTTTTTGTTTTTGTTTTTGTTTTTGTTTTTGTTTTTTTTGAGACAGGGTTTCTCTGTGTAGCCCTGGCTATCTTGGAACTCACTTTGTAGACCAGGCTGGCCTCTAACTCAGGAATCCACCTGCCTCTGCCTCCCAAGTGCTATGATTAAAGGTGTGTGCCACCACTGCCCGGCAAATGTCCTTTTTTTTTTTTTTTTAAAGATTTATTTATTTATTATGTATACAGCATTCTGCCTGCATGTATGCCTGCATGCCAGAAGAGGGCACCAGATCCCATTATATATGGTTGTGAGCCACCATGTGGTTGCTGGGATTTGAACTCAGGACCTCTGGAAGAACAGACAGTGCCCCTGTTTTGTTTTTGTTTTTATTGTTGTTTTTTGTTTGTTTGTTTGTTTGAGCAGAAAGGACGAGCCAGAATGGCAGGAAAATAGGCTATTTTCCTTTCTCTTGTCACTGTAATGTCTCCTGTCTTTTTATCCTACCTCAGACAGACACAAATCTCAAAGTAATCCGGCTACTCTGGGAGAAGTGTGACTTACTGTAGCCTCTAAGGTGTCAGGTCTTGTCTGAGGCCCTCCTGCCTGTTGAGCATAGTGACTCCAGCCTGGAACCTCAGCACTAGAAAGAAAGAACAGGAGGACCATGCTGCCTCTATAATGAATTCTTGGTGAGGCTGGCTATAGAAGACCCTATCTGAAGGAATAAAAAATGTTACCCAGTCTCTGGGCAGCTGCAGGACTTGGGCCATGTTTCTTGACTTGGAACACTTACATAAGCCTAATCTCTAAGCCATACATGGTGACTGCAGACAGAAACATCTCTTCATCCCTCCCTTTTTTTAAAAAAAGATTTATTTATTTATTTTATGCATATGAGTACAGATAGTTGTGAGCCTTCATCTGGTTGTTGGAAATTGACTTTTAGGACCTCTGCTCAAGCTGGCCTCGAACTCAGAAATCCACCCGCCTCTGCCTCCCAAGTGCTGGGATTAAAGGCATGTGCCACTACTGCCTTTTAACTTTTTTATGTGGTTTCTAGAAAATTTAAAATTATAGATGTGGCCCTTCATTAAATTCTATTAGATATTGCTATCTTAGAGGACTGCCTTCCCTTTTAAAGCTCAAGCTAGCTCTTTGTATTAGCCAGGACTCTCTAGATGAGCAGAGCTGATCTATATATAATTTATTAGAGTGCTTCACAGGCAGTGGTTCAGCTAGTTCGATACTAGCTGTCCTCCAACAGAGAGCCACCGGCAACACCTGAGGCTGGATGTCTTGGTTGGTCTTCAGCAGGCACTGGAATCCTAAAGATGTAGATTCTAATACCAGCAAAGGAATGCTTTGGTAGCAGGATAGACAGACCTGCCAGTGAGAGGGAAGGCAAGCAGCTCAATAGCAAAAGCTTCCTTCTTCCATGTTCCATTATTTAGCCAGTCATGAAGTTGTGGTTCATGATTAGGGTAGGTCTTCTGATCTCAATGATCTAGTCAAGAAAAATCGCTCACAAGCATTCCCAGCCTCTTGGGTTTTAGTTGATTCCAGATGTAGCCACGGTGACAACCAACAATAGCCATCACACGTCTCAAGCTAGGAAGATTATGACACCTAAATTTTTAAAATAAGGACTGTGGCTCAGTTGGCAGAGTCCTTGTTTAGAATGCAGGAAGTCCTTAGCAGGATCTCTAGTGCTGCATAACCTGAATAATGGCACGCGTGTCCTTCTAGCACTCAAAAGATCAAGACAAGCAGATCAGGGGTTCAAGGCTGGACTGAACTGTATTTGAGGCAAGCTACACGAGCCCTTCCCTGTCTCAACGTATTCACAATAAAATTTTCAAATAGGTCGCCCTTACTCTGAGCAAAGAACTGTGGGCAGAGGTCGGAGTTAGAGAGGACTGGGAGGCAGACACTTGGCTGTGTTCAAATGGAAGTCAAGGGTGCAAATATGCAGAGCAATAAAACCGTTAACTTGGAGAAGCAGAATCATACTCCAAGGAAGCATCATCACCATCACCATCACCACCACCATCACCATCATCATCATCATCATCACCATCACCACCACCACCACCACCACCACCACCATCACCATCATCATCATCATCATCACCATCGTCATCAGCAGCAGCAGCAGCAGCAGCAGCCACCCCCACCAATACCTGCAAATGGCCAGCAGGCCAGCAGCCAGAATGAAGGCTTGACTACTGACCTGAAGAATTTTAGGAAACCAGGAGAGAAGACCCAACGTAGCCGTCTCTTTGTGGGCAATCTTCCCCTGACATCACTGAGGAGGAAATGAGGAAACCTTTTGAGAAATATGGAAAAGCAGGCGAAGTTTTCATTCATAAGGATAAAGGCTTTGGCTTTATCGCTTGGGAACATGAACCCTAGTGGAAATTGCCAAAGTGGAGCTGGACAATATGCCACTCCGTGGAAAGCAGCTGCGAGTGCACTTTGCCTGTCACATGCATCCCTTACGGTCTGCAACCTTTCTCAGTACGTGTCCAACGAACTGCTGGAAGAAGCCTTTTCTGTGTTTGGTCAGGTGGAGAGGGCTGTAGTCATTGTCCTCCGGGAAAGGCATTGTTGAGTTCTCAGGGACGCCAGCTGCTCGGAAAGCTCTGGACAGATGCATCGAAGGCTCTTTCTTGCTAACCACATTTCCTCGGCCTGTGACTGTGGAGCCTATGGAGCAGTTAGATGATGAAGAGGGACTTCCAGAGAAGCTGGTTATAAAAAACTCAGCAGTTTCACAAGGAGAGAGAACAGTCACCAGATTTGCATAACCTGGGTCCTTTGAGTATGAGTGTGCCATGTGCTGGAAGACACTCATTGAGATGGAGAAGCAGGATCAAGTGGACCGGAACATCAAGGAGGCTCGTGAGAAGCTGGAGAAGGAGATGGAGGCAGCGCGCCCACCGAGAGCACCAGGTTATGCTAATGAGGCAGGATTTGATGAGCCGGCAAGAAGAGCTTCGGAGGATGGACGGGCTGCATAACCAAGAGGTTCAGAAAGGAAAGCAGTTAGAACTCAGGCAGGAAGAGGAATGCAGGCGCTGTGAGGAAGAGATGTGGCGACAAGAAGAAATGATGCGATGACAGCAGGAAAAATTCAAGGGAACCTTCCCTAATGCGAGAGAACAAGAGATACAGATGGGCCAAATGACTATGGGAGGTGCTATGGGCATAAACAATAGAAGTGCTATGCCCCTGCTCCTGTACCACCTGGTACTCCAGCTCCTCCAGGGCCTGCCACTACGATGCCAGATGGAACCCTTGGATTGACCCCACCAACAACGGAATGTTTCGGCCAAGCTGCTACAATGAAAGGAATTGGAGCAATTGGTGGAACTCCTCCTGCATTCAATTGTCCAGCTCCTGGAGATGAATTTGCTCCAAATAAACGCCGCTGATATTAGATAAAGTTGCATTGTCTAGTTTCCTGCAGCCTTTAAAAGAAGGGCCCTTTTTGGACTAGCGAGAATTCTACCCTGGAAAAGTGTTAGGGGTTCTTCTCAATAGATAGGTCTTCCCAGCTTAAACTATTCTACGGAGTATGCTTGAAGGCAGAGGGACAAGGGAGGGTGGTATTTAACAAGTCAAAATCTGTGGTATAGTGCATTATCAAGTCTATCTGGTGCATTCCTGAAGTGTGTTGATCGTTGAGGGCCTTTAGAGCTCCATTAATCTTTATTATTCCTTCTCTCTCTCTCTCTCTTTCTCTCTCATTTTAATTACTTTCTCATCTTTATTCCCTTCAACCCGAGAGACACTGCCATATATAGCACAAAACATGAGCATCCTCCAATGACCTAGCCCCATCCCTCCATTCACTCCCAGGCGAGAATTCAGACAAATGTCCACAGAGGTTTCGGCACACATATGGTTCTGTTATGTCTCATATGTGACCTCTTCATGTCCTAAAGAAGACAGTTTCTCTTAGAGGTTTTCATTTTCATATATCTTAAAAGAATCTTGTGTTAACTTGCCTCCATCTTTTTCTCGGGTAAGGGCTACACTTTTGTGTCTCTGGTGTTGCTGTTCACAGCTTTTCTTTTCTTTTTTCTTTTTCTTTTCTTTCTTTCTTTCTTTTTTTTTTTTTTTTGATTTTTGAGACAGGGTTTCTCTGTGTAGCCCTGGCTGTCCTGGAACTCACTCTGTAGACCAGGCTGGCCTCGAACTCAGAAATCTGCCTGCTCTACCTCCCAAGTGCTGGGATTAAAGGCGTGCACCACCACTGCCCGGCACAGCTTTTCTTGATAGGCCTAGTCTTGGGAACAGGATTGCTGTGAGTTGAAGGTCTGAAGGTCTTCGTCTTGCCCATCTTAGGTAGCTATTCTGTGCATTTTTATTGGTGTACTATAATTTGTACCTGATACCTTCAATTTGAAAAGTTTTCTGAGAAATGGAGCAGTAATGTAGCATCACCTTATTAAAATACATTTGAAGTGGGGCTGGAGAGATGGCTCAGCAATTAAGAGCACTGACTGCTCTTCCAGAGGTCCTAAGTTCAATTCCCAGCAACCAAACGGTGGCTCACAACCATCTGTAATGGGATCCAATGCACTCTACTAGTGTGTGTCTGAAGACAGTTACACTGTACTCACCTAAATAAAAAAAATAAATCTTTAAAAAAAAGACAATTATTTTAAAAAATACATTTGAAGCCTTAAAAAAATAGCACATATATGTCTGTCTCTCCCTTCCTCCCTCCCCCCCCCCCCCCCCTCTCCCGCCCCCCCCCCCCCCCCCCCATTATTGTCTCATGGATATGTCTTCTGTAAGTAAAGTACAAATGTGTCCTGGCAGGGCCATTGCTAGAGTGCAGAGAAATCTTGTCCCTTAAGTATCTCTCAGTAAGGGGTTGGATTACATCCCTAGTCACTCAAAGATTGGGGGCGTGTCCAAACTCCTGTCTATCAGAGTGGAATTGTCCAATAAGGCTGCAGCTGGAGCAGAGGGGCGGGGCAGGTTGCTTTACTCTCGCGGTGTTTGGTTCTTTTCACTGTTTAGTTCTTGTTCAGGTTCCGTTTCTTCAGGCTTTGGCTCTGGCTCACAGTTGTGTAAGGTGGCTCGGCTGTAACTAGCGTCCCTATGAGGTGCAGACGACGCGGGACGGCAGAAATTCGGAAATGGTGAGCGTTCTGGCCGACGCTGGCTACTTCCAACCAGGACCAGCCGCAGGGAAGGCCTCCAGTAGCTGGAGTCTGCGGCCCGATGCCGGTGCTGTCCGGGGTCCTGTGTGGCCTGGGTCCCCGTTTGCCCTCGCGGCAGCCTGATTGACCTACCTTAGGATTTGGGGTGTCATGGCTGACCCACCTTAGGAGTTGGGACGCCGCCTTCTGGTTGTGGGTTCCCGCCCATCAGCCGTGCCTGAGCTTTCCAGAGGCTTGGAAAGTGGGATCTCAATCTACTTTTTCTCCGCCTGGCTGTCCCCGCGGTGTTCACAGCGAATACCCCAAACTCCAGTCTTTAGGGACGACCCCCAGCCAGTCTCAGGACACCAAGTTAGACCGATGGCTAGATGGTTAGGAGGGGAAAGTGGAGATTTCGTCAGTGGGGCACAGTGGAAGAGGGACAGATGAAGGGTCTAGCGACACTCCTGCCCCAATTGATCTTTGGAAAGGAGCTTTTAGGCTTAACTGGAGGAAGGCCAGACCAGAAACAAGCTTAAACTGCAGCAGCCTCATGCAAAGTGGGCCCCGCCCATCATTGTCTCCGCTCCTTTGAGACCTGGAGGGGACTAGATGGTTCTCTGGAGATAGCTTGTGCTTCTGTGAAAGGCTGTTCTTCCTGAATCCTGGGTGACTGCAGGTTAAGGACCATGAATTATCTCTGTGCCCTCAGCCTTGAAAGATGAAGTGGGCTAGACACACACCACTTGAGTGATTACATGCTTAGGTTGAACCAAAGGAGGTCGGCAGAGTGAAGGCCAGGATGCCAGCCTTTCATCGCGCCAAACTGTGGACACGTGTGGGTGTTTGAGGAAGTCAGAAGAGGGCGTCAGACTCCCTGGAGCTGAAGGTATAGGCGGTTATGAGCTGCCCCAAAGTGGCTACTGGAAACTAAACTCCATCCACTTTTCTGCAAGAGCAACAAATGCTCTTAACCTCTGAGCCATCTCTGCATCCCCCCCACCCAAAGCAATTTCAGTCCCAGTATTCTCAAATGCCAACTTCTAGTGTAAAGGTTTAAAAAGTGACAACCATTACTGTTTATTTTTGTTGCTAAATAAATAGAAATAGACACAATATTTTTTCATTTCCTGTTAGTAATGGTCCCAGGTTTCAGAACTGCCAGATGCTGACAGATTTCTTATAGCTGCCATATGGCCTAGCATAAGGTTGACCTTTAATCAACCACTTAAGACACCAGTCTGAGGTCTGGGGTGAAACCTCTGTGAGGAGCAGCTAGAATCCCTGGAGCTAGAGGAATCTCCTGGAATAGTCCTCACCTCAATAGTTAATTTTTTAAAATTTATTTTATGTATATGAGTGCACTGTTGCTGTCTTCAGATACACCAGAAGAGGGCATCAGATCCCATTACAGATGGTTGTGAGCCACCATGTGGTTGCTGGGAATTGAACTCAGGTTCTCTGGAAGAACAGTCAGAGCTTTTAGCCGCTGAGCCATCTCTCCAGGCCCTCATTTTTTTTTTTTTAAGGATTTATTTATTATGTATACATTGTTCTGCCTCCATGTATGCCTGCAGGCCAGAAGAGGGCAGCAGATCTTACTATAGATGGGTTGAGACACAATGTGGGTGCTAGGAATTGAACTCAGGACCTCTGGAAGAGCAGACAGTGTTCTTAACAGCTGAGCCATCTCTCCAGCTCAATAGTTAATTCTTAGAGACATTATCTCCCCCTACCTTAGCTTCACTCCTAGGAAACATTGTTTAGTTAGGTGCTGGTCAATGCAGGCCTCAGAACATTATTTCCTGTCATCTTGCATCTTTCAGTTGTTAGGGAGAAAACCTCTCAAGGAATTAGAAAGAAAACTATCAGAGTGTAGTGGGACAGAAAACTGAGACTGTGTTTGAGTCAGTCTGGTGTTTCTGAGGAGGTGTGGCTGGTGAGTTTTTCAGCAGCACTAGGATGAGAGAACAGCCTTATCGGCACTTGATCCTGACAGGTCTGTCTGTTCTTCAGGACTGCACCTTTTCTATATTCATCGCCTTAAAATCATTGCTCATTTATTTGAATGTCAGCTTTTCAATAAGTATGAAATGTACTCAGAACTGAATAAGGTAATTATTCTTTTTAGACAGGGTTTTTCTGTATAGCCCTGGCTGTCCTGGAATTCACTCTGTAGACCAGGCTGGCCTGGAACTCAGAGACCCACCTGCTTCTGCCTTCTGAGTGCTGGGATTAAAGCTGTGCTGTCCAGCAAGGTGAAATATTCTTGAAGATAGCAAGAAGCAGATTTCAACAAAAAAGTAGAGTTTCGTTTCCTTTGATTTTTTTTTTTTAATTCTTTGCTTCCTCTAGCAAAGTATGCTAGATGAACTTGTAAATTATTAAGTTTGCTTTGTTGTTGTTGCTAATATAGGGTTTTGCTATGTAATGTTGACTGGCCTGGAACTTGCTATGTAGACCTGGTGGGCCTCCACCTGTCTCAGCCTTGAGAGTACTGGGATTAAAAGGATGTGCTAAGGTGGGGAGGTGAGAGTGGGTGGGTGGGTGGAGGAACACCCTCATAGAAACAGGGGGGAGGGAGGATAGGTTAGGGGTTTTCTGGGAATCGGGGGAGGGGAGGACCAGGAATGGGGCTAACATTTGAAATGTAAAGAAAATATCCAACCTTAAAAAAAAAAATTAGAAAAGGGAATGATCCCTTGATCATTTCTGGTGAATTAATGAATTTAACTTCATTGAGTTTAGATCTAATGTTTTCCATCACTCAAAAATAAAGGAGTGATTCCTAGATTGAAAAAAAAAACCCAAAACAAAACAAAACAGAACAAAAACCCAAGAAGGCTGGGCAGTGGTGGTGCACACCTTTAATCTCAGCACTTGGGAGGCAGAGGCAGGCGGATTTCTTAGTTCGAGGCCAGCCTGGTCTACAGAGTGAGTTCCAGGATAGCCAGGGCTATACAGAAAAACCCTGTCTTGAAAAAACAAAAAGAACAACAACAACAAAAACAAGAGGGATGTGCTATCAGACAAATATATATAAAACTTTGTCTCAAAAAACAGAACTGAGGGCTGGAGAGATGGCTCAGAGGTTAAGAGCACTGACTACTCTTCTAAAGGTCCTTAGTTCAAATCCCAGCAACCACATGGTGACTCACAACCATCTGTAATGAGATCTGATGCCCTCTTCTGGTGTGTCTGAAGATAGCTATAGTGTACTCATATACATTGAATAAACAAATCTAAAAAACAAAAAACAACAACAACAAAAAAACCAAAAAAACCCCATAACTGAATGTCCATAGAATAAGATTTAAAATGATCTTCTAAGTAATTCTTTTGTCTTCTCTTTTTTGAACCTAAGTAGAGATTTGTCAATTATAATCATGTTTACAAATAGCTAGTTTTTGCCATAATTCATTATTTTCATTTGATTTATTTTTATTATTTATTTGTGTGAGTTTGTTTGCATTGCCTTAATTAGGGTTTCTATTGCTACAATGAAATACCACCAAAGGCAAGTTGGGATGGAAAGGGATTATTCTGCTTACCCTTTTATAGCACTGTGTTTCAATGAAGGAAGTCAGGACAAGAACTCAAGCAGAACAGGATCCCGGAGGCAGGGGCTGATGTAGAGGCCATAGAGGGATGTTACTGGCTTGCTTCACATGGCTTGCTCAGCCTGCTTTCCTATAGAACCCAGAACTACCAGCCCAGGGATAGCACCACCCACAATGGGCTGGGCCCTTCCCTATTGATCACTAATTGAGAAAATGCCTTACAGCTAGATCTCACAGTGCCATTTCTTCAAGTGTAGTTCCTTTCTCTCTGATGAATCTAGCTGTGTCAAGTTGCCACAATACAGCCTGCATGCCAAGGTGTGTGTGTGAAGGCAGATAACAAGTGTAGAAGTTAGAAATTGAATTCATACCATCAGCATTAGAGCAAATGCCTTACCAGCTGACCCATTTCGTTAACCCAATTAATTGGTTTATTTATTCTTTTTTTTAAAGTGTATTCATATATATTTTTAAAGATTTATTTTTATTTATTTTATTTTATTTTATTTATTTTACGTGTATGAGCTGTACAGATGGGTGTGACCTGCTTCCCTCCAGCCCCTCTGGCCAGTTTGCTCCAGTGTAATGCACTGTAGCTGTCTTCAGACGCACCAGCAGAGGGCGTCAGATCTATTACGGGTGGTTGTGAGCCACCATGTGGTTGCTGGAATCCGAACTCAGGACCTTCGGAAGAGCAGTCAGTGCTCTTACCTGCTGAGCCATCTCGCCAGCCCCTATTTATTTATTCTTAAGATATGGTCTCATGATGTAGTTTGGCCTGGAACTTTTTGCGGGATTGAAGATAGACACCACCATGCCTAGTTTTTATTAATTTTGTTTTACTTCTTGAGGCAGGGTCTCATGTATCCCTTTCCCATTTGATTTCTTTTTTGTTAAATATATATCATTTATTTTAAATTTAAATTATTTTGATTATGTGCATGCAAGAGTTTGTGCACCAGTACTGTGCTTGTGGAGGCCAATTTCCTGAAATTGGAGTTATAGGAGCTGAGAGCTTCATGATTGGGTGCTAGGAATGGAAGAATGAAGAGCAAGGTAGTCCTGTATCAACCCAGGGAAACTGAGGAGGTGCCAATGGAGTTGCAGTCAAATCAAATTGGGGCTGGAGTGATGACTTAGCTGTTAAAAGTGTATACTACTGTTGTAGAAGACCTAGGTTTCTAGAAGTGAATTTGATGCTTTAAACTTTTTCTATGTACTGGCTATATTATATTCCACAATTTAAGTTTCTTTTCCTTGAACTATTCAGGCTCCTTCAGATGACTCTCTGTTGTCCGTCCACATGTGATTTGGGACTTTATGATTTAATTTCCAGGTTGGAGGTTCTTAACTGCATTTCTGTTACTGATTGCTATTCAGTGCTTCCATGTTCATCGGGTATTTTATGTGCTTGTTGTGTGTTTGCTCACTCAGAATCTGCTCTATCATTTAGTTTTGCTGTTGACTAAAGTGTTGTAGAAATATCACTGAAATCCTGGTTGATGTTGAATAACGTTATTACCATTACTGCTTTTCTGTCCATTTAAAGCTGTCAGTTACTGATAAGGAGTATTTTGGTATTTCTAACTGTAATTATGAATTTCTCTATTTTGCATTTTAATTCCAGAAATTTTTCCCTATGTAATTTGACCATCTGTTTTATGTTACACATATTAAAGGCAGTTGATCATTTAAAACATCGTATTTAGTGAGTGTGGCATTTATTGACTATAGTGTCTGGTTTCTTAAAGATAATTTAATCTTAAATCTTTTTTCTCATTCTCTAGTCTTGGTGTTGTGTTTTCTTAACTGAAAAATGGACATTTGATAATTGTAATACAGGACAACTAAAAATCAATTTCCCCGCTTTCTCTACTATCTGCTCTTCTTGTTTATCGAACACTACTTTGTCTTTGTCTTTTGTGTGTTTGTGTGTGTGTGTGTGTGTGTGTTTAAAGATTTATTTATTTGGGGCTGGGGAGATGGCTCAGTGGTTTAGAGCACTAACTATTCTTCTGGAGGTCATGAGTTCAAATCCCAGCAACCACATGGTGGCTCACAATCATCCTTAATGAGATCTGATGCCCTCTTCTAGTGCGTCTGAAGACAGCTACAGTGTACTTAGATATAATAATAAATCTTAAAAAAAAGATTTATTTATTTTATGTATTATGTGAGTACATCGTCGCTGTTGTCAGACACACCAGAAGAGGGCATCAGATCCCATTACAGATAGTTGTGAGCCACCATGTGATTGCTGGAAATTGAACTCAGGACCTCTGGAAGAGCAGTCAGGATTCTCAACCCCTGAGCCATCTCTCCAGCCTTCACCCCCCCCCCCCCCCCCCCCCCGTGTGTGTGTGTGTGTATGTGTGTGTGTGTGTGTGTCTTGTGTGTCTGTCTGTCTGTCTGTCTGTCTGTCTTTTGAGACAGGGTTTCATTGTGTAGCAGTTCCAGCTGTCCTGGAACTCATTCTGTAGTCCAGGCTGGCCTGGAACTCACAGAGATCTACCTCTACCTCCTGAGTGCTGGGATCAACGGAGTGCATCACCACTGTCTGGCCAGCTGTGTCCATTTATGTAGTGAAAATCCTGTCCAAACATTTTCTTTAAAATTAAAAAAAATTTTTTTAAATGACAAAGCCTCATTATGTAGACAAGCTGGCCTCCAACTCATTGGCTTTGTCTTCTGAATGCTGGGATTAAAGGTATGTGTCACCATGCCCAGCTTCCACTCCCCCACTCCTAAAAAAGGTTGTGTACCTGCATGAAATGACCTTGAAAACTGAAAGACGGCATTAGGAATCCTAGAACTGGAACTACAGGTGTTTGTTAGCTGCCTTGTGGGTACTAGGAATTGAACCTGGGTCCTCTACAAGAGTAACAAGCACTTTTTAACTGCTGAGCTATCTCCAGCCCCTATTTCCAAAATATTTTTGTGGAGACTGTATTGCTTATGTATACTCAGTTTGTTGTATTGTTCACTATTATTTATTGAACCAGTTTTGATATATTTCTGTGAATTTCATAAACTAAAACAGAAAAATTAGAAGACATAGTAAGTGCTCACTTCTTTCAAGAGGATGGGATTATGTATTCCTTTTTTTGTTTGTTTGTTTGTTTGTTTTTCGAGACAGACAGGGTTTCTCTGTATAGCCCTGGCTGTCCTGGAACTCACTCTGTAGACCAGGCTAGCCTTGAACTCAGAAATCCGCCTGCCTCTGCCTCCCAAGTGCTGGGATCAAAGGCGTGCACCACCACCTCCAGGCGAGCAGTCAGTGCTCTTAACTGCTGAGGCATCCTTCAAACTCAAATACTTTAATTTTTAAAAGAAAAATTCACTGCAGCGTTTTCTCCCAGAGTTTAGGTGGTGTGTACACATTGTGGGTATAAGGAGCAGTTTTTGCTTACTTGATACAAAATGAGATCTGCTCTACTCCTGAGCTGGAAACTTATAGATTACTGGCTTTAAGACTGTTAGCATGTGTCTTAGTTAGGGTGACGAAGGCAAGTCTTATAAAGGACAACATTTAATTGGGCCTGGGTTACAGGTTTAGAGGTTCAGTCCATTTTCATCAAAGTGGGAGCATGGCAGCATCCAGGCAGGCCCTGTGCCGGCAGAGCTGAGAGTTCTGCATCTTCATTTGAAGGCTGCTAGTGGAAGACTGGTTCCCAGGCAGCCTAGGACAAAGGTATTAAAGCCCATGTTCACAGTGACACACCTACTCCAAGGCCACACCTCCCAACAGTGCCATTCCCTGGGCCAACCATATACAAACCATCACAGCATGTCAGAGACTAATTAAAACAAGGATGAGTAGAAGTCTCACAAGGCCTTTTCAGATTTTTATACGCTTACATTCAAATAGCTGATATAAAATTTTCAAATATTGAAATCTATAGCAAAGTTGCTTTTGACGGTTTTACTTTACTCGTGTTTCTGTGGAGGGATGTGTGTTTGGAGCAGCCCAAAGCCACTTTCCTGACCTCATTTTCCCTGGACTCTGAGGAAGTTCATGTCTGATGCTGTTTGTGCTATCACTTTACTATGTTAGCTCGATTGCTGTTGCAGTAAGAGGCAGGTGCTGGCATTAGGAAGCACTAGTCTGACTGCTCTTTCTGGGATCTTGTCATTTTCCCAGTGTCTTGTACTTCCATGTGAGACTTTGCTTTGGTTTTGAATTCCTGTAAGTTAGTCATCCAGGGTTCTAATTGTTCTTAGTCAGTCTAAAACTTGGATTTTTGGAATTCCTCCCAAATCTTGAGGTCCCTGATACACCAGCAAAAGTCCAACTTACTAATTCCTTCTTACCATACGAACTCTGACAGTACAATTATTAACATCACTTTGAGGAGCAGACAGTAGGATTTGGTTAGTAACATGGATTGGAGATGTACTATACTGTGATAAACTAGAGATAACTGAGAAGCACATCTTTTTGTTTGTTTTCTTTTTTTTTGTTTTTTTCTAAGACAAGGTTTCTCTGTGTAGCCCTGGCCGTCCTGGAACTCACTCTGTAGACCAGGCTGGCCTCTAACTCAGAAATGCACCTGCCTCTGCCTCCCAAGTGCTGGGATTAAAGGCATGCGCCACCACAGCCTGGCTTGAGAAGCACATCTTAATTCCCTGGATTTACCAATGCAGAGGGTGTTTTTACTCTGCAATTGCTTTCCTGAGTACCTCAGTTCAATGATATTATTAATACGGCCACATGTGGACAACTGAATACATAAGAAAGTAAACATTTAGGTGACCAAATGATGGAATGAATATTTGGGAATCACAAAATCATGTGAACATCTACCTATAGAGTATAGATTCCTAGTGTCGTAAGTCTTACCCAGCCTCTAAAACAATTGTGGGATATTTTAGAACTCAGTGGCCTTTGACGATGTGGCTATAAACTTCACCCAGGAAGAGTGGGCTTTGCTGGATCCCTCTCAGAAGAATCTCTACAGAGATGTGATGGAGGAAGTATTTAGGAACCTGACTTATATAGGTAAGAATGAGAATTTTTTTCTTTTTCTTTTTTTAAAATATACTTTAATTGTATGTACATTTGTATTTTGTCTGCATATATGTCTGTGTGAGTGTGCCAGATCTTGGAGTTACAGACAGTTGTGAGCTGCTATGTGGGTATTGGAGATTGAACCCAGGCTATGGAAGGGCAGTCAGTAGTCTTAACTGCTAAGCTATCTCTTGAGCCTAACATTTCTTTACTTAATTACACAAAAACATCCTGGGAATTTTTTTTTTTTTATCAATTTTAATGGTGGAAAGGAACTACTTTTATGAATAAATGGACATGATTTTTAGTATATAGTGAATCTCAAAGCTGCTATTAATTTTTTGAAGTTCATAACTAATAGTGCTTTTCCTTGGTCTATATTTTAGAGAAAGGGTGGGAAGACCAGAACATTGAGGATGGGGACAAAAATCTTGAGACAAATCTAAGGTAATCTGAATTCATAAAAGGTATGATGTTCCTTGCGGGAAGCTTAGCATGTCTGTGACCTTTGGTAAACAAACCAAACAGATAAGCACAACTTTAAACATTGATTACTAGCTTATTTGTCCCCACCCCCAGTTTAACAGCATTTTGTTTTTAAGTTAGTTGACTTTCATACAGTACTAAGAAACTATGTAAATGCCACTGCTTTGATGACAGATTTGGGGAAGCCATAATTCAGAAAGATGATTCCATTTACTTTCTAATAATTAAGACATGCCAGGCTGGGTGGTGGTAGTGCACACCTTTAATCCCAGCACTTGGGAGGCAGAGGCAGGCGGATTTCTGAGTTCAAAGCCAGCCTGGGCTACAGAGTGAGTTCCAGGAGAGCCAGGGCTACACAGAGAAACCCTGTTTCAAAAAACAAGAGATGCCAAGACACTTGGACTTTCTCTGAAATTAGTTATAATGTAAGTCTAAGACATTAATGAATAGAAACAGCAATAAGCCAACCTTCAATATGTGTTTGCCTTTTGTACAGAAGTCATATGGTAGATTCTGTAAAAGTAAAGATCATAGAAAATCAATGTGGGTAAAGTTTCAGTGAGATTACAAATCTTAATCTGAAAAAAAAGTGCTTAGAAAAATCTTCATATGTTGTTTATTCCTTAATAGGCACATTATAGCCAACTCTGGATACAACCTATATGAAAGGGAAGAATATTCTGAGAAGCCATATAAGTTTACACAGTATAGGAACTCTTTCATCTCTCTTATGAGTATTCAACATAACGGACATATGATAACGGACACTGGAAGTAAGCCTTACAAGTGTATGCTATGTGGGAAAGCCTTTCATTTCCCCAGCGAATTCAGAATCCATTTAAGAACTCATACAGGAGAGAAGCCCTATGAATGTAAACAGTGTGGGAAAGCTTTCAGTCATTCCAGCTCCTTTCGAAAACATGAGAGAACTCACACTGGAGAGAGGCCCTACGTATGTAAACAATGTGGGAAAGCCTTTAATTGTTCTGGTTCCATCCGAAAACATGAAAGAACTCATACTGGGGAGAAGCCTTATGAATGTAAACAGTGTGGGAAAGCCTTCAACTGTCCCAGTTACCTTCAAATTCACGAAAGAAGCCACACTGGAGAGAAGCCCTATGAATGTAAACAGTGTGGGAAAACATTCACTTGTTCCAGTTCTCTTCGAAAACATGAGAGAACTCACACTGGAGAGAAGCCCTATGAATGTAAACAATGTGGGAAAGCCTTTAGTTGTTCCAGTTCCTTTCGAAAGCATGAGCGGACTCATACTGGGGAGAAGCCCTATGAATGCAAGCAGTGTGGTAAGGCCTTCTTTTCTCTCACAAGTGTTCGAACACACATGATAAAGCACACTGGAAATGGGCCTTTTAAATGCAATGTATGTGAAGAAGTGTTTCCCTTTTCCAGTGTATTTAGAAGACATCAAACCTCTCATGCTGGAGAGAAGAAGCCCTATGAATGTAAACAATGCAATAAATGGTTTAGTTCCAACACCTCACTTCAAAATCACAGAAGAAGTCATAATGGGGAAAAGCCCTACGGCTGTAAACAGTGTGGTAAAGCTTTCAGTTGTCCCAGTTACATTTGAAAACATGAACGAGCTCATGCTGGGGAAAAATCCTATCCATGCAAACTGTGGTAAGTGCTTCAGTGCTTCCTGTTCTCTTCAAATACATGAAAGAATTTATCCTGGAGAAAAAGCCCTACAAATGTGAACAAGGTGCTAGAGCATACAGTTGCTCCACTTCCATTAGGAAACATGAACAAGTTCATAGTGGGGAGAAATCCTATAAATATAGTGTGGGAAAGCCTTTGCTTCCAGTTAGAATTGATTACTAGCAGTCTTATAAGTTATTCATTACAGTCTTATGAATGTAAATTCTAGCAAATCCTTAGTTTCTCTAACAGGTTTTTGTTTGTTTGTTTGTTTTAACAAAAATAACAAAGCACACTGGAAATGGACCTTTGAAATGTGAGGTGAAAAATGCCTTTCACATTTCACAGTCCCAGCATAGTTAGAGCACATCAAATAAACTCATGCAGGAGAGAAACAATGTGAATGCAGACAGTGTGGTAGATCCTTCACTTCTTCCAGGTATCCTCAAAACCATTAAAGAATTCATGTTGGAGAGTATCCCTATCAATGAAAGCACCGGAGAGCCACTTACTACAATTGCCTTGTAGACATGAGTAAACGTGTGCCGGAGACACACCCTTTGAGTATAAATAAGTACGGTAAATATCACATTTTCCATTTGCCCTCAAAAAAACTAAATACTCCTTGGACAACAAATCATGAGAGTGTCTGTAAAGAATATGAAAAAACAATGTTTTCTTAATTTTCATAAAGGACACAAACAAGGTTCACCCTGAACAATAAGAAAGGCCATGTTTGTGAGAAAAAAAGGTAAGGCTTCAGATGTCACAGTTCTCTCAGATTATGTGAAAGAACACATACTAGCTAAACACTAGGACTAGGAACATGGGGGGAAGCATTCAGACTTTCATTGTTCTTCAAAGGCATAAAAAGGACCAGAGGGAAAAAAGTCTGTAGGTCTAAGTAATATGGGTAGACTTCAATTTTTACACTTCTTTCTGAGAAGCATAGAAGAACCCTGGAGAAAAGTCTGAGTGTAAGAAATATCAGAAGACCTTCAGTTTTCCCATTTTTCACTCGAAGATATGATAGGACTCATCTAGAAAAAGACTATTGGGTACAGAAAATCTACTGAGTTCATTTCTCATTGAAAGGTATATGATACATTGGAGATGGCCGTGCATTACATTGACTTTACAATGTGAAAATGTTTTTCTGGGTTAAAGCATGGAATGTGTCTTTTTATATTAGATACAATTTTGTAGTATTTTGTTGAGATTTTTTTTTACAAACTGTATTCAAAGAGATTTATGTATCTTGGTATAGTATATAATATAGTATTATTTAGTACATACAGTGTATGCATGTATATATGTGTATCTGTAGGATACAGTATAGTTTGTATATGAGTAGTATATATTATATAACTAGTTTATATGGTATGTAATTAAATGTAACCACTATTTTACTATAGTATTATACTACATGGCTATGCTATTGGAGTCTTATCAGTGTGTAGAATAAAGTATTTGAGTTACCCACCCCAGTCCCTGTCTGTAGCTATTTCTTGCTCCTGGAGCTTGACTGTTAGGATCCTCAGGTGGAAAACAGGGATGGTTTCCTTACCAACCCATGGACTTGGGACTGCAGCTGGTATCAAAATCCTCAGCATCAGCTGATGTGGTGGTATACCTTTAATCGCTAAAATAGGGAGGTAGAGACAGGAAAGAAAGGAGGGAAGAGAAGGAGGGAGGGAGGAAGAAAGCAAGCAAACAAAACCAAGCAAAGGAAGCACTCCACAGACGCTTAAGTACTGCCCATTCTTGTCCCCGAGGACTAGGGAAGGTCCTATTCTGCAGCTCTGGGAATGTGGCCGTCAAACTTTAGAGCAGGTCCCAGAAAGTCGTCAATAAACAGTCTGTAGACATCCTTTCCACACCCTGACACTGTACATACCAAAGTTACAAGGCCTAGCACCATCTTTACTTAAGCCATAGAAGATCTCTCACTTTACAACTGCAAGAGATTGGACACCAGAACCATGGATCCAAATGTTACCTTTAAATGTTTCATAATTCTTAGGGAAGATTTTCAGAGATTATGAAAAAAAGCCCTGGCACTACTTGGGCTTATACTATGAGGCTTCAAGGTCTCATCTAGTGGTCACAAGTGGTTAAGAATGCTATATGCCCTGACCTACTTCAGCTCTTACTTAAGGAAGATTCTGTTTGTGTTTCTGGGATTACCCATGTTACACCCCAGGGCCTCATCTCACAGGATCTGATGAAGGTTCCATGGCATCCTGTGACTTCAAAACTTTAGCCTCTGTTACTACAATCCCAGGCAACCTGCATTCTTCAGTCCCAGGGAAGGTCTTCTCATGGCTGTGAAGGGTCACAGCCTATGGTATCACCTATGCTTGTCCTGGGATGAGGCCAGGGATAGTTCCCAGTATCCTGTAGAACAAGTAGTGGTAGATGCTGCCAAAACACCTATCATTGCACCAGCCTGTAGTTCCTGTGAACACATTTGTTAACTACATAATTGTACAACTACTTTTATGAACTGTTGTGCTTTGAACTATCAAGGTACTCATGCACACTGCTTATGAAACAAAGATAAAAGCACACAGGCTTTGCTCAGTTATAGGCAAATATTAGAGTCTAGAGGGCACCCTACAAGGAACTGTACACTGACACATGGGTAGGGTTACAGATAGACAATTTAATATGGAATAATACTTCCAGGAAGAGGAGTGGGCCATAGGTGGGTAGAATAGTCAGAGGCTCAATGTTCCCACTAACCAGCATATTGGGGGTCTGTATGTTATTTGTACAGGGTGCTCTTCTTGTAGGTATGATTCAGTTTCATTTGGGGTGAGCTTTCCCCAATCCCTCCCACCCCCTCATTGCCCATTTGTTTCTATCACTGGTTTATTTTTTATATACTAATTTACATAATTTATATAGCATATACTTTGTATGTTTTGCTGTACTCTCCTGCCACATCTTCAGCATCAAACCTGATGACTGGGGATCATAGACCCCTGCATATTTAGTTCTCCATGTCTCAATGGCCTTTTCTCTTCACCAACTAAACAAGAAACCACCTTAAGAATAGGATGAGTATATAAATCTAACTTGCAGACTTGTGCCTATGTGGTGGGAATTCTGGCAGTGCTGCAGAGACTACAGGGACTTCTTGGGAGCTATGGTTAGACACTTGGGAAGCACCTGTGTGTGGATGAGTAGGAGCTGGGACAGGGACCCGTGCAGTAGGGTATGGAGTCTGCTGCCTTTCAGGTTGCCTTGGTTGTCTCCTGTTGGCAGTTCCTCAGAGGCATTTGGTAGAAAGGCTGCTACCACTTGGGAATTTCCCACACAAGCACTGGCAGTTGGTGCTTGTGTGAGGAACAGCTAGCTAGGTGTGGTCTCTGGGTGAGTTAGTCACCAGGTATGATTGGAATGCAGCTCCATACTCTTTCCCCCTTTGCAAGGCCTGCTTGCAGAGATTGCTTGCATAATTTCAGCCACACAGAGGTCATTAAGCTTGCATGCACCAGCTGACAAGACAGAACCTGGCTTCATACAATTTGTACTGTGTGGATCTGAGAGAAGATGACTCATTGCTTTTCTGCCATGCCTTGTGAATTCCAGTATTGAAAAACAAGAGAAAGAAGTGAAAGCTTCCTGGCTTTCAGAGGAGACGTGCTGAGGCCTTTCTATCACAGGACTTAAGTTTTGCCTTTGCTTTCCTCCACCATATCATTCCTGTATGAATCTGCCAATTAGCTTGTTTCCCCCAGGCAACAGGCAGCTGGGTTTGTTTGCTGAGATCAGATCTCCCTGCATAGCTCTGGCTGTCCTGAAACTCACTGTGTAGACAATGAGAGACCCTGTCTGAAAAAGAATTTGGTGGAAGACCCCACCAATGACACTATTTGTGTGGTTTCAGGCCTCTGAGAATGTGGATAATTATGTGTGTGTGTGGGTATACATTTGTTTTTTCACAAGGTTTCTTGGTGTTTCCCTGGCTGGACTAACTGTTCTAAGCTGATTATTACAGAGGCCCTAAAACCATGTAATTTTCATGAAAATACATGCAGGTGTTTCTCTTGATAGGCTTTACAGAGTTTAGGGTTGCACTGGTACCCTGTCCCCTCCCAAGGGCTGGGATTACAGGTGTGTGTGTATGCATAGGGTATTGATTTTTTTTTTTTTTTAAAGAAAAGACTTATGTGAGTATACTGTACTGTCTTCAAAGACTCCAGAAGAGGTCATCCAATTCCATTACAGATGGTTGTGAGCCACCATGTGGTTGCTGGGAATTGAACTCAGGACCTCTGGAAAAGCAGTCAGTGAGTGCTCTTAACTGCTAAGCCATTTCTCCAGCCCAGGTTAGTGATTTTTTATAAACCAACTTTTGGTTTCATTGCTATTCTCAATTCTTCAAAGTCTATTTCAAAGACTTGTGCTGGTTATTTCCATTTTACTGTGTAGGTTCTATTTTTTGAGTTATTGATCCAAGATGCTTATTCCTTAGTCCTGCCAGCTTATCATTTTCCCCCTAGGTAGCTGTCTTACAAATAGTTTGTATACTGTCTCTTCATTTCTTGGTATTCTCCAGTGTATTTTATTTTTTTGGTTTCACTACAGGGTTTCACAGGGTTTCACTGTGTAGCCCTGGCTGTCCTGGAACTCACTCTGTAGACCAGGCCTGCCTCTGCCTCCCAAGCACTGGGATTAAAGGCGTGCGCCGCCACCACCCGGTGCCCGGTGTATTTTCTTATGTTGCTCTTGATTTTTTTTTTTTTTTTTTGGTTTTTTGAGACAGGGTTTCTCTGTATAGCCCTGGCTGTCCTGGAACTCACTCTGTAGACCAGGCTGGCCTCGATCTCAGAAATCCGCCTGCCTCTGCCTTCCAAGTACTAGGATTAAAGGCATACGCCACCAGGCCCAGCACTGCTCTTGACTTTTTATTTTACCATCCCATAATCTGTATCTACACTTTAGTTCTCCAACTATTTGTTATTTAATTGCAGACTTAGCTAGGCATACTGGCGTGTGTGTGTGTGTGCGTGCGTGTCATCCTCCCACTGGGAAGGATGAGGGAAGAGGATTCCCTGAACACAGATGTGAGCCCCTCCTTAGGCTCAGATTAGGATATTTTTCTTTTGTTAATCATTCTGTCAAACAGCAGTGTCACAATGGGAACATGTCAGTAAATTAAGGCTGTGCCCATGGTAGCTGGGGCAACACATAAGATGATTTAAGATCTCGCAAAACACTAATTCTGGCTACAAGAATCAGCAACAAGAGTGGCACCAGGGACGCCTGGATAGCCTGGACTGGGCAGAAATCCATAAACAACTTTCAAATTATAGCAGAAACAGTGCAAGCTAAGGTTTGGGCAGTCTATGGAGTACTTAAGCCGCATTAAGGGGCTCCTCCACTTTGACATGGCAGGGTTCAAACCTGGCAACAGATTTGCACAGCAAGTAAGTACCTTTACCTGCTGAGCCATTTATCATGGGCCTCTCCTGGCCTGTTAATCTGACTTGAGGTTCTATTATTATTCTAGTTATGATGGTCATGGGAATACATAGTAGCCAGTATCTATCATACAAGGCCTAGGATGTTAATTTTTCTTAATTCTGTCAGTCTAGAGTAAATTAAGTTGCTGGGCCACTTAGTGAAGTTGAAGTGTCTCCACATAGGAAAGGAACCAGGGCCCCAGATACTACAACCCTGACCAGCTCAAAGGCAAGAGTCTGGACAAGCTTATCTACCTGGCCATGTCTGAGGACTCCCTAAGCTAATGCTGGCAGAGGCTCCGAAATAGGAGATGCTGCTATTATTTAGCTGGTAAAGGGCTTGAAGGTATTAGTAATTTTCTTTCCACTGATTCTACATCACCACCAAGCGCCATCCTCCTGGCCACTGATCTCCAGCAGCTCCCCAGTGGTCCCAACCAAGAGGAAAGCTGCTCCCTGTGGCAGGCAGGGAGGAAAGATAGGTGTCCCTGCCCCTACCCACATGCTTACACTTAGTCTGTAGAGGACCTGCAGCTCACAGGGTGAATTAGCTAGTGTGCAGCACACCACCAGTTGTGCCTTGTAAGATGCAGCTCTCTTAAGCCTCACATGGCTCCGCTGAAAATATTGCCAGGTCTTATCCAGAAGTTTTTTTTTTTTTTTAGGGATGACAGGGTGTGTCACTGGCATGAGGTCCTGTAGAAAAACCTACAAAAACTGTGGCCAATTCTACTTATAACTTCCTTCCTCCTACAAGGCCTCAGCTCAGACCTTGAAGGCCACAGGGTTAGGCAGTTTTTTTTGTCTGCAAAGATGTCCACAAGTCCAGCATTATTTACAGCTGTGCCTCATCCTGGTGGTCTATGCTGCAGTCCAGAGTAAGCAGCAGGCTCTCACAGAGGCTGCACAACCTTGCCCTCAGCCACAACCCCTACTTCTAGAAACAGCACAGAGAACATGGTGGCGTGCAGACACCAGAAGTGTCATATGGATTCATGCAGGCCATGAAGCAGTTGTTTGTCTCCATCTCAGACTCAGAGAACACACATGGGCAGTGAGCACAGCCAACAGAGGAGGCACTGACTTATCCAGAGTCAGCCTGAGACTGGGCGTACCTGTCTCCACTGCAGGGCTTGCTATACTTCTACAGATGAGCTAGCGTAGGAGGCCAGGCCTTTTAAGGAATGCCGTGGGGAAGAATGCTACTGCTCCCTAGCTCTGTGTCATCTCCATCCTGGGGACTTGGATAGAACAGTACCTGGGCTTTTCAGCCACTTAGCACTGTGCCTCCAGCCACTGGCAAACAACACCCATCTTAAGAATTCTCCCTTCAGCTTATCATACCCTGGTTAATTCCTCCTAGTTCAGTTGGGGTCTGGAGCTCCTAGGACAGAACTAGAGGATGAAGAGGCTTGGAGGGCAACTGCATACATACATATATATCTATGTCCTAGGTTACACAGGGACACCTCCAAGGTAGGCAGATCAGATGTCCATCACTCAGGAGTCCTAGGATAACTAGAAGAGGCTGAGAGGCTCCGAAGAAACCTGGTTTCATGACCACTATTCAATTCACATTCTTGGCAGGCTTGCTAGAGCCTAGATCTTTCTAGCCTCCAAGAGTTAAATTCCCATTTTGGCTGGACCTTCCTCAAGGGAAGGTAGCCTGCATTTCCAGAAGGGCCCTGGGGCAAGAGGCTGCTCTCTAGAATTCTCCCTGCATCTTGATGTGTAGCATACTAAAGGGCCTCTGCAGCAGTCACTGTGTCCTCCAGCTGCTGAAGCAACTCCTCTGGCTGTGGTGAGAATACACTGGTGTCCACTCTCTGAAAGTCAGGATTTACAACCACAGAGGCCAGCACATCTGCGAGGCGGCCAATATCAAACACAGCCTGCTGTAGGCCCAGGCCTAGGCTCTGGCTGTCCCCTGAATCCCCCTTCAGTCCTTGTCTCAGGACAAGGAGCCTCTTCTCAGCGATGACTTTGAGGAAATGGTAAAATTCTTCAAAATTGATCCCCGTGCAGGACTTCATGATGACCTGGACCAAGAGGAAAGGGAAAGTAAGCCCTGGGGTCACATCCAGACTCAGTGTGCAAAGATCCCTCCCATACACCCAGGGGTCAGGGGCTAAGATGGGACCCAGAGACAAGGGTTCAGAGCCAGGATAGTCACCAGTAGGGTCTGAGTCATGAAGCCTAGCCCTGGCATCTGTCCTGGCCCCAAGGCTGACTCAACATGAGCTGGTTGCTTCCCACCTGGCAGTGGTGGTGCCAGTCAGGCATGGAGTCCTTCCATTCTCCAACCTCATGCTGCACGGCCTGGAGCTCTTTCTGCAGGAAGTGCCACATGTTTGCCAGGTTGCAGCCATTGACCCAGTTGTGGTTGATAGAGATGGTGTCATCCTGGAGGGTAAGACAAGCTGGTCCATGAGGCAGCAGCAGGCCTCAGCATGGGTGAGCAAATCAAGTCCCATCCGATGCCCACCAGGCTCAGTGTTTTGGGTGGGTGTAACAGTTTCAGCTGTCAACTTGACAGCATCTAGAATCACCTGAGAAGATAACCTCAACGAGCAATTGTCTACATTGATGGCCCGTGGGCATGTCTGTGGGGAGGCTGTCTTCATTGGTGTGGGAAGACCCACCTCATTGTATGTAGCAACATTCCTTAAGCAGGGGGGTCCTAAACTGTAAGACTAGAGAAACTGAGCAGAGCAGTAAATAAGAAAGTAAATCTTTATGCATCCATTCCTCTAATCTTGACTGTGGATGTGACATGATTAGTCATTTGAAGCCCCTGCCTTGACTTTCCCACAATGATAAACTGTAACCTGGAATAAGTCTTTTTCTCCCCTAAGTTGCTCTTCATTAGAGTACTTTATCACAGCAATGAAGAATAGTAGGCAAAGGTAGGAAACAGACCCAGCTACTGTAGCAGGGAATGTGGATCCCATCTTATGACAGGCTAACACATTGGGATGAAGGACGAAGAAGGAACCAGGTTAACATAGGGCAAGGGGATAAGATCTCAGTAGTCTCATTTGTGCCTTCCCTATCCTGTATCCAGCCTTCCAAGAGGAATAATACTGCCCTCTTTAACACTACAGAGGCAGCTGGAGTCGGAAGGCGGGGACGGAGAGGGAGGGAGCTTGGCAGAAACAGGGTCATGTGCAACAGTCTTACCAGGTTGTACACTTGATGGTGCCACCCACTGGGCACAAACACCATCTCACCAGGCTCCTGTATGACTTCGATGGGAAGGCTGTTGTGCTGGGTCCTGGGATACAGGTGGGTGTCCAGGAGCTCGGTGGAAGTCACATCATAGGGCAGGCTACCATGGCAGTCCCGAAGGGCTTCCTCCTGCCCTGGCGGGAAGAACAACCATTTCTTCTTCCCACAGATGTTGACTGACCAGCTGAATGAGCGGAAGATGTCTGCATGGAAGGGAGACCTACAGCAAGGGCTTTTGGTTTGTGTCTTGTGGAGTCCTGCAGGGAGCCTGTTTACTTATTTTTTTGATAGGCCTCTAGACACATACCCCAGATAGTCATACCTCCCATCTCACCTTCACCAGGTAGGTACCCGTGTCCCTTCTGTTATTACCAGGTGCCTCTGGGGCCTGCATAGACAAAACGATAATCATCCACATTGAGGACGTCCCAGAACTCATTCAGCCAGTCTGACGAGAAGTACACAGGCAGGGTGAATATATCTTCCAGGTCATCCACCAAGGAGTCTCTGAGGAAAGCACGGGAGCTATAGCAGTAATCCACTCTGTGCCCTACCCAAGCAGGTGCACCCCCATCAAATAGGGCCACCTAAGATCACCCAGTCTTAGTGGACTTCTTGACAGCTACAGATCCTGAGGACCTGAGCTGAACCTCAAATTGCTCAGTTTAGAATGTTGAAGATGACTTTGGGGGCACCGCAGCTTAGCCACCCCACTTAGGCAATAGTCACTGGGCCTTGGAACACATGGTGAGCATCATCCCAGGTCATGAGCTCCAGGCCTCCTCCTCTTCACCAACACTACAGAGCCTAATGGTACCTGGAACTCCAGGCTTCGGCCCCAAGTGTCAGAGCCTCAAAACCCACCAATGGGCCCCCAAACGCTGGATCGTATTAACACCATCGTTAAGGGAGATGCTAGGAAAAGCTTCTAGATTTATGTGCCTATGACTCCCAACAAGAGACAGAGATGGCCAGAGCCCTAGCAGCAACAAATTATCTGAAGGTCCCCAAACATCAGGATCCTCTTGCCTTTGCATATACAGCAAACTTGTCTATTAAATTCTCAGGTACGGCTTCTCCTGTGGCCTCCTGATTATGCAATGCCAATTTTCTGCCTTTTTTGGTTTTAGGTCTTCCAGACAAAAGTATAGTCACTGTATTTTATTTTTTTAAAGATTTATTTATTATATGTAAGTACACTGTAGCTGTCTTCAGACACCCCAGAAGAAGGCATCCGATCTCATTACAGATGGTTGTGAGCCACCATGTGGTTGCTGGGATTTGAACTCAGGACCTCTGGAAGAGCAGTCAGTGCTCTTAACCGCTGAGCCATCTCTCCAGCCCCAGTCACTGTATTTTAAATGGACAATTTTCTAGCATAAATATGCCAGTGTAATATTTGGGAAATGCTTATACCAAAGTAACATCAAAGCAAACAAACATAAAAGACAAAAAAGAAAAAAATTTACCTACAATCCCAAACCACTATACCCAACAACATTAAGGCCTGTGTTGAGGCTTGCTCTGTTGCTGTGTATTATAATGCTAAATTCTGTACCCTAAGATCTAGGCCTATGAGTGAACTCTCAGTTACTAGCTCTTGTTGTACAAACCTTGTTTTTTAATTTAAAAACTACTGGTTAAATAAAAATGGCTACAGCCTATTACTGGAGGGATTAGAGGAAGTGGGGAGTTAGGGGTAGAGTTAGTTACCTGGTTGAGCATGAGAGAAAAAAGGAAGAACTAGGGGGTGAGGAGAAGGTGCTATGAGAGATGGACCATGAGCACATGGCCGGGAGAAACATCAAATATTTGGGGAACACCGCTGGGGAGGTAGCCAAGCCAACAGTTTGAAAAGCAGAACAGGGGTTACCCTCCAATCACTGTCAAAGCTAAATAAAAGATCATAGTCTGAGTCTCATTTATTTGTAAACTAGTCAGGGATAAACTTAAATTGGTTGTGCGACAGGCCTGTGAGTCTGTTTCTGCCACATCCAGATCCAGGAACCTTGTCTGCTCACACTGTACCCAGCTGTGGCTCTAGACCCAGAGAAGTAGCATGTCAGGGCGGCTGGAGGCTGGCGTTTCTCCCGTAGCTGGTCAGTTGTGGGAACTGCAGGGGCCCGGATTCCATCCCACGCTGCAGTTCTGAGCCTCATTTCCCACACAAATGATACAGAAATTCAACTGTTCACTGGCTCACTCAATATTACACTGTGCCTTTTTCTGGGGTCCGAGTACAATGGTCTGTGTTTGTGAAAGGCACATCAGGTAGAGGAAAACAGTCCCAGCGTCACCATGGAAAAGGGTCATACTCTTCCCAAAGTGAGCATTGTATGAGCTGGGTCTTAGGTGCAGTCAAAACTCCTGAGGTATAGGAAGTTCCTCAGCTTATGGTGGATGGGCTTAGGTACTAACATGTCCGAGTTGAAAATACCACAAATCTCAAAACATACTAATAGCATGTGTTTATATGCTCAAGACCTTAGCATTCCCAGTTGCAAAAAGAAAGAGCAGCAGTGTGCCTGAATGCATGATCTCTGTAGCTTAGCACAGCAACAGAGCACACTGTAGAGGTGTGATCATTTCAGTAGGTCCAGGGGGTTTAGATGGGGGTTGTGGCTTCTTGACACTGTCCATCATTGAGAGAGAAGGGTGGGAGAAGGATAGACCATATATGGCTAGCCTGGGAAAACACCAACATTCAGATTTTGAAGTAGTTTCTACTGAATGCACCACACTCTTGCCTCAGCCGGGGTCAAAATCTAAGAAAAGCTGTCACAAGATGCTGTGTGAGAAAAGTGGAAGCTGATCAGGGAGGGTATTAAGTGTCTTTTTAAAGAGTAAAGGAGTTTCCAAAGTGGGACAAGAGTGGTTGCAGAAAGGTCACTTGTCCCTTTAGAGAGCTTAGAATGGGCCAGGGGATGGCAAAAATCCCCAGAGCAATCGTTGAAGGAAGAAGCCTGTTCTCAGTGGGGTCGTAGAGACGACAGCTCCAGAAAATCTGAGAGGTACCTGCTCAAGAATTATACAGAAGAGGAAGGAGACAACAGGCCGCCTGTACCCATACAAGATGTACGAAAGACTTACTTTCCTCACAAGAGTCTATCTGGCTCGCTATGTTGATCTCCCCACCGAACCCATCTTCCCACAGAACTCTGCAGGAGAGGTAGCCCCTCTCCTGAGTGCAGTGGGCGTGCTCCACCTGGACTGGTTATACTAGATGCTTAGGGTAAGCGCCCAATGGCCATCCTCTGGCCTGTCATATTACCTGCACAGATGCCAGTCCTTGAGGTAGAGGCAGCCCCGCGGAGAGGAGTAGCCCCCTTGGATGTACTCCTTCCAGTAACTGATATAGTCACGGAAGGGCATGTGCTCCTTGGGGTTTGAATTGTATTCCCGCACTCCACAGTTGGCAACCGGTACAACCGCGTCTCCTGCAGCGAGAGAGTCAGCACAGAAATGGCAGAGTCATACGCGTAGTTCACCCTCTTGGGCTCCGGCCACCCTCTGGGCGAATTTTCCAGATTCCACTCGTCTGTCCGGCCCTAGCCGCCCTCCCATACCGGGGTCTAAGCCTCCTGTCTGCGCCCTCCTACCATATTTCTGCTGCAGGTACTCGAAGTCAGGCTTTCCCTCCGATGTCACCCAGCGCCGCCTGCTGCCCCAGCCCTCGGTGAAGGCGCTGGAAAACACACAGGGCAGGTTAGGCAGCAGGAAGCCCTTCACGAAGTCAGCGTAGGAGAAGGCGTCCGGCGTCTGAATGAAGGTCACGCTGGTGCTGGGTGCGGGGTCGCCGCTGCTAGGGACTCGGTCCCGGAGGCCCCGGTAGTACCGCTCGGCAAAGGTGCGCGTCTCCCGATCCATCCACCGAGGAACCTGACCCCAGAGGCCCAGTCCCGCTTCTCACTACACTCCAAATGGGGACTGGAGGCTGAGAAACCCCCTAAAACCGGTTCGGAGCTGTAACCACCGAGAGGAAGCCCGGAACAAAAAACCAGAGGTGCGGCATTACAGCAGGAACTCAAGCCTTGGAGCTCCTAGGGTGTGCGCGTGCGCGTCTATGCGGGCCCGCCCTCCCGCGCAGGCGCACAAGTGCTGTGGATGACCGGCTCTCCAGCTGCTGGCGTCTCTGTTTGGTGGTCCATTGGAGCGTGCCAGTGCGTCTTCTGCTCGCTCCTCCGGCCTCAGGTGAGCTGCTAACGCGCAGCTAGTCAGTACCCGAGCCTGCCACCGAGACAAGAGATGAACATAAGTCCCAAACCTCAAAGGATGACTGGGTCCTGAGAGGATGTTGGGGCGCGGAGCGGGCGGTCAGGATCCGCGGGTGGGGGGGTGGGGTGGGGGTGGGGTGGGGAGGTGGGGGTGGGGTGGGGTGCTGCCTAAGGGTGTGCTGGATAGATTGTGGACGAACCTTTTTAAGGATTGTGGTGTTTATTTCGAAATGGAATGGGGAAAAAAATTAAAAAGGAGAAAAGCGAGCTTTGGGAGATGCTGAGGTTCAGGTAGAGAGGGATGCATTGGGAAGAGAGGAAGGATAGAAACAGGAGGCGGAGGATTGTTTGGTCCAATTCGCCTGTTGTGGACTTCACTGTGACTCTTGTGGTCAGTCTGGAGCTCTGTTGCTGCTACGTCATGGTGGACATGATGACAGCTCATAGAGAAATTCAATTGAAGAAAAACACTATAATCCCGGTATTGGGGATAGTGAAACAGAAAGATTCCGAGGTTCTAGGCCAACGTGAACCACAAATGAAGACTTAGATCCAGAAGAAAAAAAGGCCAGGTTACAATAACAACAACAATAAAACCCAACGCACCCAAAAATCTATTCATGTGTAATCACTAAATTTGGTATTGAGCCAGTTTTTCCAGGTATACATGTGTTTATACATTTATACATTTTATCCCTCTTACCTCCCCCAACCCTTATCCCCCCCCCACCCCCTACCCCCCCCCTCCCGGAGCTCTTCCTTCTTTTCCTACATTGGCAGCAGGTTATTTTGGAAACATCACTTTAGATTCTTGTTGTTTTTCAAGACAGGGTTTCTCTGTATAGCCCTGGCTATCCTGGAACTCTGTAGACCAGGCTGTTCTCGAACTTAGAAATCTGCCTGCCTCTGCCTCCCCAGTGCTGGGATTAAAGGCGTGCGCCACCACTGCCTGGCTCATTTTAGATTTTTAGATTTTTAGATTTGGCATATAATTCTTAAAATTCCTGGACAGTTTGAGCTGATAAATGCCATTTTGCATGCTAATGAGCCCAATGCTACCCAACAGCCAGTAGGGTAGATTTCAGATGGAGCTGCTCACTGAAACACCAAGCAGGATCAGAGGGTGGGGACTTGGAGCCCAGCCCTCAGCTTCTAAGGCTAAAGGTTGAGTGGGTCATCAGTGGCTAGTGTTTCATCAGTCATGTCCACGTAATGAAGTGTCCATAACATCCCTAGAAGACTCATGCAGAAGACTCTGTGCTTAGGGAGAGTGAGGACCGGGTCTTCTCAGACTTGGCCTCTTGGTTTTTTGTTGTTGTTGTTGTTGTTTTAATACCCTGTGTAATGTCTTAATAGTAAAGTTAAGTTGGTGGTTTTCTGAGTAATATAAGCTTCTAGGGGAGATCTACGTCAAGGAGGATCTCTGGAGCCCTAATTTGTAGGTGCTGGCCATCAGAGTAGTGATACAACCTGGACATCTGCGCTGATGTAGAGACATCCTGGGAGGCAGAACCCCAACCTTAGGACCTGGTGTGATCTTGAGGCAGACATTGTCAGAGCTGAGCTGAATTAAGCACACCCTTCTTATGTCCACTGATGAAGACCCTTTTAGGCTCCCAGAGTTCTGTACTGACTAGGACATGAGAGAAGAGGTAAAACACACAGGTTGTTTTTTCTGTGAAAGTATGTAACCCAAATAGGAATCACTTTGCTTGAGTGTCTGAGACCAGTGATCATGAGCAAGAAGGTCAGGGCTAGCAGTTGTACATGCTCTCAAGATCTCTGGGACAACCTAGCCCGTAGCACTGTAACAGAAACATGAGCTCTTGTGCCCTGTGTAGTTAGTGCTGTAATCCTGGTCTTCACACGATAGCTGGGTGTTAGTAACAGTGTTGATTATGTGAGGCCTGGCGAGAGGCTCGAAACACAGGTGTGTGCCCATGAACTTGCCTCTCTCCTCCCTCCAACTGGGAAGTGCTGGTGATGCATATCCTCAGCCCACACAGACCTATGGAAACTGCGCATCCTGGGCAGAGCCACCCCAGAAGAAAACAGGAAAGGATTGGAGTTGGCACCCTGGAGGCGAGGTGGAAACACTGCACAGTCTCATTTCTTCTCTCTGAGTTTCTAGAGCATGCCCTGCAGCTAGGCTGTGGTGTTTGCTTGAAACATCCTCACACAGCATGCCTGAGCCTCCCAGGGTGGGGATGGGAACTTCTGAGGGAGTGGAAAGAGGGTCTACTACAGAGCAGGAGGGCAGGTAATGGAAAAAGCCAGTCTTGCCGCCCCCGCTCGGACACACTGCCCCACTGTTCTCCTGCTCGGCCTTGTAGTGGGAAGGTGTGCAAAACGTTGCGTGTTCTGTTACTTTGGAAATTAACTAAAAATAGGCTGTTTACTTGCTATTGAGTTTTACTCAAGGGCACATGTGTGGTGGAAATGCTGAAAGAGATCCATTATGCCAATCTCAGTGTGTTAGGAGTCACGGTGACGTAGGTCTATTCCCCAAGAACGTCATTTTATGTGGATTTGCTTGACACCCAGGGGTTGCCTGCCATGACTTCGCACAATAATTGTGTCTCTCTCACACAGGGTCCTCCCAGGGTTAACTACTCTACCTGTCCTGGTGGAGGCAAGTTACAACCTTACAAAGGCAGATACCACACAAAGAATTCAGGAACAGAGCATCTCTGGAGGGCCCATTCACTGTGTGTACACTGGGTGTGCACAAGACTCGATTCTGGGAAGGTCACGTTTGGTGCACATGTTGAGTTGCATTGGGAAAGCTCTCTGAGGTATGGACTGCTGTGGTTGGTAGTGGGCATTAGGAAGAATTAAAGTGCTCTTTATGTAGAAGATTTAAGGTAGAAAAGCAATTCAGAGACAGGACAGTGAGGAGCCTTGAGAGGAGAAGGAAGCAGAGTGAAGCTCAGAGCCCCGTTAGAATGGGTGGAGTTGGACTTGAAGAGAGCCAAGCTAAAAGTGAAAAAAGAAAAAAGGAGATTTATTCAATATGGCCACACTGGGAGAGGCACAAAGAGATCTGATGAACCCCCAAGTCCTGAAGTGAGATTAATAGAAGGCCGAAGATTTGCATACCTGAGCAGTAGAGGTGTGGCCACACATCCTTGTCCAGACTTTAGTCTCCTCCTGTAAGGTGGGCTAACAAGTTGTTAAAGTTATATGAAATCTCTTTCTGGGAAGCAGGTCCCCTCTGGCTGGTGCCTTTTCCTTCTCCCAGTTTGAGATTCCTGGGGAGATACCCATTTCTCTGGGGTCCTTTGTTTTAACTCTTTGATAGTCGGATTGAAAGGCACAGTTGTCTCTTTAAAGTATTTTCATTTCTGCCAGGTCTGTTACACCAGGATTTACTATGAGTTTAAGAGGATGAGGAAGAAGGATCCAGAAACTCTTGGTTCCAACAGAATTTTTGTTAAAAAAAGAGAGAAACAAAGAAACAAAGGAGGAGGAACATAGCAGGGCCTAGAACAGCATGAAGTACCCAACAGATGACCAGACAAGGAGCTGGTTGTGGAGCTGGGCTGGTGTGGACATGCTTGTAAGGTGTGTCATAAAGATGCTCATCGGGCAACCAGAAGGCTCCGTTGAAGCCTTGGGAGCTCATGGACTTGGTAGATACGATTGGGTGAAGTCAGCCTTGGCTCTTAGACCTTTGTGTCTCACAATGCAGGCAGCAGCTATAAGGGATGATGGTGTCTGAGGGAGGCTATGTTATATGCTTTAACTTGGAGACTTGTTGTTGGAGACAGGGTTTCTCTGTAGCCCTGGCTGTCCGAACTCACTCTGTAGACTAGGCTATCCTCTAACTCAGAGCTACACCTGTCTCTGCTTCCCAAGTACTGGAATCAAGGGTGTTTGCTACTGTACCTGGCTTAACTAGGAGATTTATAATAGGCTTGTGAACTGATGAAGTTGTCAAGGGGGGATTCCTGGTAAGTAGTATCTTATTAAAAGTATAGGGACATGGAGAGGATGGAAAACCTTTGGCATCTATTGACCTAACAAACAAGCAGCTTCTACCAAACCTAAGGCTAGGAATGCCATCAGGTAACATCTGAGGCCTAGAGAAAAGCGTTTTCCGTCTTGCTGTAGCTAGTTGACTCTGATGAGTCCAATGCCACAGTTTTACATTTGCCTTGGCTTATGACTTCCTTTGTTTTATAAAACTTCATGAAACTGCTTCCACTTTGGAACATGGAATTTGGGGTAACCCAAATCTGTGTTGCTGGACCCTGGTCACTCAAAATGGCTCCAGAAGAAGCCTCTGTTAATTCTATTTAAGGTGAGAGCTGTGCTTTTTGTGTTGATAAAGTAAATGGGATTGGCTACAACCCATAGCCCATGTCCAATTTCTAGAATATTGTAGATGAAGTTTGTTAGCACAGCCACACCCCTGTGTGTTACCTGTGGTTGTTAGTGACTAAGACTCATGGCTCCTGAGCCTAAAGCACTTGCATGGCCTTTGAGCCAGGTTCACAGGCCTGGTGCAAAGAAGAGTGAAGTCAGTGATGCTGAGGAGGGGTTGGATCTGGCTTCAAGGGGAACAGGAGCCCCTTGAGGACTTGGTGGGGAATATGTCAGTCTAGGCAAATAGGAAAGTCCTGGGGTCTAACCACACATGGGCAGCTTCTGCCGCATGGGTGGGAGCAGCTTTCTCCTTTCTGCCCTTCTACTTAGTATCTGTTTATTTTGGCTTCCTAGAAAAGACATCCTGGAAATCTGTGGTAGGAAAAGTTGTGGCCACATGTTTCTCCTTTGAAATCTCTCAATCCTGGACATGGCGTTCATACTCATTGTTGTGTCATAATGACAGGTGCTTGCTGGTCCTCTCCTCAACTTTTGGTTCTCTGTCCTTTCCTCTTTGTATCTTTGAATGAGTTTGAGGTCTTTTAGTTATTTTGCCAGAGGATAAACAGGTCCAGAAAGTGAGGTAACTTTTCCCAAGTCATAAAACTGTGGTAGAGCTGGAGGAGCAGCAGCTGGAACCACAGCGAGCTTCCACTGTGACTGTGCAACTAGGTGTGGGGATTTTCTGGGGGAAAGTGTGGATAACTTCACTGCCCACTCATGGAGAACCTCCCAGTGCTCTGCTCATGAACGGCCTTGTGGAGCTGATACAAACTTTTTTGGTGTCTAGCAATGCAGAAGTGTGTTGTCTTGTTTCCTGGAAAATGACTCCTAAAATCCTGGGAAGGGAAGTGTCTTCTACACCAGCAGTCCCTAGGTACAGGGTGGAACTGATCATTGAAAATCCAGGGCAGGGTCAGAGGGTAGGGAGGTCAAAGAAGGAAGAGGGGCTGAAGGTTGACTGGCTCATCCAGTCCCACGCGTGTAATGAAGCCTCCATGGGAGACTGCCTACCGTGCAGCTAGACTTCTAGCGGAATACTCAGAAGTTCCAGGGAGGCCAAGGAAGCCTTTTACCTTCTTTATACCTGGCCCTGGACATTTTTTCATCTGCATCCATTTTAATACCCTTGAAATCAACTAGTAAACCTAAGTGTTTTCCTGAGTTGCATAAGCTGTTTGAGAAACTGAATCCAGTCTGAGAAGATGGCAGGCCCTGACTTACTGGCAGTGGGTCAGATATAGCCTGGGCTTGACATTGGCGTCTAAGTGAAGGCTGGCTTTAGGAACGGACTGTCTTCAAGTAGATAGGTACAGTGGAAGTGGACTGGAGACACCTGGCTGGTGTCTGCTTTAGAGCCAGTTGCTAGGTGGTGTGTAAGGAACCCCCCCCCCCACACACACACATGTGTGTGTGTGTGTTTACAGAAGTGATAGTAGGAGAAACTGTGAGTTTGGTTTTTTTTTTTTTCCTTACTTGGACCTAGACATTGAACAAGCCACTATCTCTTGGACATGTTTGCTTATAGCTGATTGATGGGAAGCCCCTTCCAGCCACGAGAATGAGACGAGGCTGTCTTCAGAACCTGAGTAGTACTCTGTGTGGCTCCCCACCTTTAACAATTACCATAGCCTTAGAAACCATAGCTAGGCTAACATGGCTCCCCTAATTCTGAGAGGTACATGCCTGTACTTGTTAAAGCTATTATTTTGTACATGGGTGTTTTGCCTGCATGAATGTGCACCATGTGAATGCAGTACCCTTGGAGGCCAGAAGAGGGCATCTGATCCCCTGGGACAGGAGTTATAGACAGTTGTGAGATGCTGAGGTCAAACATGGGTCCTCTGGAAGAGCAGCCAGTGTTCTTAAACAGATGAGCCATTGCTCCAGCCCCACCAATGACTTTCAAGGGTTTAGAGGTCACATGCATGGCCTGGAGGCACTCTAGCCTGTGACTACTAGTCTTACTGGAGGATAGGCAGGTCTTTGGAGGCATGAAGCACCTGCTCCCTGTGTTTCCAGGCATTATGGTGGAAGGCTTGGGCACGGGCTTCCCAGTTCAGGGATTTGATGCCTGTGACTTACTGTGGTTTATCCAAGTAGAAGACATTGCCACTGCTGTGGCCCTGGTGTGCCAGGGAGGGGCTCATAATGTAGACTCGCCAGCTGAACCCCTCCCTCAGAAAGACAAAGCACCCTTCTCTACAGAAGGAAGTGTCTCCTGCAGCTGAGAAAATCTCCCCCACTTTTCCAGTGACATCAGGCTGTAAACTTCCTGGCTGTTTCTCATGGAGCCTTCCTGAGGTAAGCATGCGAGGTGTTTTGTTTGTTTTAAACGTGGTGGTTCCCCTTGGTCTGGCCAAAGACAGGTTGTTAGGAGGCCTGGCTCAGGCTCAGCATAGGACCTGGTTGTCCTCTGCAACTTGGAGTTATCTCTGAAATCCTTTTCTAAAAAAATAGCTTTGTATATCTTCTTTTATTTGTGATGATAACAAACTTCTCATACATAGCTAGTCAGACAACTTTCTCCCAGGAGTGTCCTAACTCTGGTCCTGAATCTGGTGGAGCTGGGATTTGCTGATGTAGGAGTGACTGATGATAGCCATAGACATGTATTGGGAAGTGTGGGTCTGCTCTTGCGGCTCTCATGGAGAAAAGCTCTAGGATATGTGTGAAGAGCGTGAGCTAGGTTGTTAGAGAAGTCAAGTTACCATTTTGTTTTTACCTGGCACTTCCATTTTGTATATCCTACGTGTGACATGAAGTTTTCTTTCCTCCTCTTCCTTACTATATCTGCTTGTTTCTGTACATACATTGTCTGAGACCAGCTCTAACTAGATAGTAAAAGCTACGGCTCCTGCTCCTATTCACTTGTTGTGGTTTGGTTTTCAGAAGAAATTGGATATCCTGATGACAAAGACTGGACTTTCCCCAAGGAACTCAAAGCCCCTAATCAACAGGAAGTAGTCTAAGGAGATTGGCACCCCCCTTTCCCCTCTAACAGAGATGAGGGTGGACTAAGGGTTGGAAGGGTAGTAGATACAAGAACCCAGTAAAATGGCTAAGATAGTATACCTACAGCCTTCCTCCCTTACCTCCCCAGGCACCACTGGATTTATCCTTTCCCATAATGCATTCCTTACGGGTTGGGCTAGTGGCAACAAATCCCATATAATCCCAACAATTCCCAACAAATACAATGACTAAGGCAGTGTTTCGAAAATGCTTCTCTAGGAATGAGTATATTTGTCCATTTCTTTAGGGTAGTTGAGAATTCTGTCTTCGCCTTGTACTTCTGACATTTTAACTTTTATATTCCTTTGAGAAGCTTGTTTTGGGAATTTTTGAACTTCATGGATCTGAATGTCCACATCCCATTGAAAGCTTAAGGGTAGGAGATGTAGCTCCGTGGTAGATTACTTGCCTAATATGAACAAAACTCTATTTGTTGGCATTATCGAAAGGCAAGGGGAGAGGTGTTGGTTTGAATGAGAACAGCTCACCCAAGTTCATGTATTTGAATGTTTAGTCACCAGGGAGTAGAACTATTGAAAAAGCTTGAAGAAATAGGAAGGCCTAATAAGAAAGAGGTGGCCTAACAAGGAGGAAGTGTGTCACTGGAGGTGGACTTTGAAGTTTCAAAAGCCTGTAAAGTCTTTGTCTCTGTCTGTCAGTCTGTTTGTCTGTGAATCAGGATGTAAAGCTCCTAGCTACTTCTCCATGCGTGCTGCCACGCTTCTCTCCGTGGTAGTGAACTAAACCTCTGAAATTGTAAGCAAGTCTCCAGTTAAAGGTTACCTTGGTTGTGATGTCTCTTCATAGCAATAGAACAATAACTAAGAGAAATCTCCAGGAGTTTTCAGCTGTTGCTTTAATAAATGAAGTGTTGGTGCCTCATCCCTTACAGTCTCTGGGATTCCCCTAGTGCACTGTTTGTTTTCTTAATGGTTTCCCATGTGTCTCAAAGGATGTCTTCATACTTTTTTTTTTTTTAACAGTTTTTTCTAGTTCATTCTCTCTCTCTCTCTCTCTCTCTCTCTCTCTCTCTCTCTCTCTCTCTCTCTGTGTGTGTGTGTGTGTGTGTGTGTGTGCGTGCATGTGAGTACAAAGTATCTGCTGGGGCCAGAGGCATCTGGACCTCCTGAACTTGGAGTTACAGATGGTTGTGAGCTAGGAACTGAACTCTGGTGCTCCTGAAGAACAGTTAAGTGTTCTTAACTGCTGAGCCAACTCTCCAGAGCCGTTTGTTTTATTTTATTTTTTAAAATTGCCTGGTGAGTTCTTTCAAAAGAATTATTTTCATTCAGAAATTGTGTTTACCCCAGACTATTTTGGCGCTATTTATTTCATACTTGTTTATGATTTTTCTTCCAAGATTTCTGGTTGACCCATATATTTTTTTTCTAGTTCTTTATCACATTTCCTTTTTTTAAAGATTTATTTATTTATTTATTATATGTAAGTACACTGTAGCTGTCTTCAGACACTCCAGAAGAGGGCATCAGATCTTGTTACAGATGGTTGTGAGCCACCATGTGGTTGCTGGGAATTGAACTCAGGACCTTCATAAGAGCAGTCAGTGCTCTTAACCTCTGAGCCATCTCTCCAGTCCCACATTTCTTATCTATATAATGAATTGCTTTCCTCATTTTGCTGGATGTCTGTATTTCCTTAGGATTTAATTTTGAATTATTTTATAGGCAACCTATGGATTTCCTTTGAATTGAGATCTATTTTCAGATAGTATCTGTATCCTTTGGGAATGTCATGCATCCGTGATTTTTTTAATTTTCTTCATTGATATTTTCACATCTGGCATAACGGTTACCTTTTCCAGTCTTGTGGTGTAGCTTTCATAGGAAAAGACTTTTATTTAGATAGGATTTAGGGTGCAGTGTACGTAGAGGTGAGCTTGGCAGTATGGCCTGTGTAGTTTCTCCAGCTGTAGTCTGTGTCAGCAGTGCTGCGTGGACCTTCATAGCCCAACTCATAGAAGCATGTGGGAATAGATGTACAACTTTGCAGCGGACATGGGATTCCAAATGCGTGTTCCCTTGTGCCTGCAGACTTGAGTGCCTGTGACCCTGGGGTTTATGATAGTGACAGCTAAAGTCCTAATGCAGAGTTCCCAAGCTGGTGGCTTGTGTGGACACAAGTCTTCTGAGTAGGCCAGCTGGTGCCCATGTGGGGCAGGAGTAGAAGTGATGGGAAGGCCAGAACCTCTTAGGTTTCCTGCACCCACTGCTGCTCACTGAATCCACAGCATTCCTTACAAACTTGGCCATCAGCGTCAATGCCCTTGCACCTCTAGACTTCCACATGACACATGTGACTCGACTGAAGGCAGAGTAGCAGCCCAGCCCACATCTCTCAGGGAGACCTCACGCTCAGAGAGATCATATCACAGGGGTGCAATCTGTTTAGGAGCCTCATTTTGACACGGATTGTGTTTTTGTAGGTCTAGATCAGATAGTGCCAAGTTTAGTACCGTGACTGGCTCCAGGACTGGCTCCTCAGAGGTGGCTCACTGAACGAATGAATGGATTTCCCATTGACTCCACCTCACAGGAGCTAGGGAGCCTGCCATTGCTACCTTTGTATGCATACTGCCTATTGTGGCATCTGCATATCAGGGCCTTATCCACCTGGTGATTGACACCAGTATCCTTGTAAGCCTACAGATGGGTTCAGTATTTGAGGGATCATGCTAAGACATTTCCTAAGAAGTAAAGTCATATCGTAAGAAAACTGTGTTTGAGAGAGACAGACAGAGAGACACAGAGGGAGAAGGAAGGCGAGAGGGAGAGAAAGATACAGAGCGGGGGGTGGGGGTGGGGGGACAGAATCAAAGACACAACCAGAGAGAAATACAAGGGCGGGGAGAGCTGGGGAAAGCTCTTCTCTGTACTTTGCAGGGCATTGCCAGGCCTAGCTCCTGCCCAGTTAGTACCATAGACTATAGTGTGGAACCTCCCTTCTTGACTAATATTTGCTACCTGTACAAAGAGGATTGGGCAACATATCCTATAAGGGTTAATTCAACCAGTCATCATGACTTATGACTGCCTTGATGAATATAATCATAAACATGAAATTTCAAACAGCCAGGTATGATGGCACAAATCAATATTTCTAGTACTGGCCAAGCATGGGAACTTGAGGCCACCCTGGGCTACATGGCAAGTTCAAAGCTGGTCTGAGCTTTATGTGAGACTTTATTTAAAAACAAACAAACAAACAAAAAAAACAAGGACTGGGGTTAGAGATCAGTGGCAAGTGACAGAAGAGAATGAAACTAGCACACCACTTCACTGCTTATGGCCACACAACACCTGTCTATGTGTAAGTGCATCCGTGTACATGTGACTCTAGGTAGCTCTGAGAGGACTGTGCAGGCGAAGACCATGTCTATAAGACTTTCCAGTAAACTGCTGGATACATACACAGTGAACTCAGAGAGGATCCTTAGGAGGACCTTATACAGATACACGGTGATAGGGACATCGTAGCCACAAGGTCCTGTGCGTGGGAGGGGTCTGGGGCCCTGTCTCTGGTGCTTGCTGTCCTTATGGTTTTCTCAGTGGGCACAGGAGTGGAGGGTCTCATGTAGAGAATGATGGGACAAACAGTTTCCAATGGATACATTTCAGCTTCATCTGCCTACTAATTGTTTCTTTTCCCTCAGAAACAGATACTACAGTCTCTGTGTAGCCCAGCAACCTAGGAACAGATGAGCACCGATGTACGTGTCCACTCCTGGCCTTGCTCCTACTATCTGGACCCTGAGAAGCAATGGGTTCCTGGAAAACTGGTCCTGACACCTCATTCACTGAAGTTCACTGTGGACAAAACTGAAGAGGTCCTTGTTGGCCTGCCCCTCTCCAGCATCGCTGAGATCAGGAAAGAGTCGTCTCTCTTTATCTTCAGTGCGATCACAATCCTGGAGAAGGACCAGACCAAGCACTGGTTCAGCTCACTGCAGCCTAGTCGAAATGTGGTCTTCAACATCATCGAGCATTTCTGGAGGGAGCTGCTACTGTCCCAGTCAGACACTGCTGCCGACATAACCTCCACCATGACCAAGGGGCAGGAGCTGATGGGACTGATGGCAAATTCCCAGAAGCGCATGGAAGACACAGCAAAGGACCTTCAACAACAGAGCGAGCAGCTAGACAGCGTCTTGAAGGGCCTGGAGAAGATGGAGTCTGATCTAGATGTGGCTGACAGGTGGGCAAACTCCAAGGTCTTCTCTGCCTCTAATGGGAAGGCAGAGTGTCCTCTGGACAGTCTCATGGTTAGCACATTCCTGACCCCTAGAGAAAAGGCTGTGTACCTACTATGTGAACTGTGTGGGACTCATCCCAGAAAGCCATTGCTTGTCATCATGCGGATCCTGTTGGATCACAGAGAGTAGGGTACAGGTGTCCAAGTTGTGATGCGCTGCCTGAGGGAGGTGTCTTGCTCTGTTAATGCTGTGGTTCCTGTGTGCTGATTAGTCAGGTCTCCAACTCTCAGGTCGTGAGTATACTCTGTGTCCCCTCCTGGTGGTGATCTGCCAAATAGGTTTTGTTTTTGTTTTTGTTTTTGTTTTGTGCATACCTTGCAATGTTTATTTCTTTGGTAACTTTTTCCTATCTCTAAAATACATGACTCATTCGGAGCTCTCATTTCGTGTGCGTGCCTTGTGCCTGTTCTCCTTTATCACCTGTCTTGTGTTTTCTCTTCATTTTGCTGTTTTTCGTTTTTATTCTGGTTTGTATTTCTTGAGCTTTTCTTTTCTTTCTGTTAGATGTTAATTTCTTCTTTTTTCAGTTTTTTCTTAATCGGATATTTTATTTACTTACATTTCAAGTGTTATCCCCTTTTCCAATTTCCACTCTGCAACCCCCATCTCATCCCCCCTTATCCTGCCTCTGTGAGGGTGCTTCTCCCCACCCCCCCACTCCTGCTTCATCACCCTAGCATTCCTCTACACTGGGGCATCGAGCCTTCACAGGACCAAGGGCCTCCCCTCCCCATTGATGCCAGATAAGGGCCCTTCAGCTCCTTCAGTCCTCCCCCTAACTCTACCATTGGGGCCCCTGTGCTCAGTCCGATGGTTGGTACTTCTTGGTATCAGCAGTAGTGTCTGGGTTTGGTGTCTACAGATGGGATGGATTCCCAGACAGGGCAGTCTCTGGAGGGCCTTTCCTTCAGTTGCTGCTCCATTCTTTGTCCCTATATTTCCTTTAGACAGGAGCAATTCTGGGTTAAAATTTTGGAGATAGGTGAGTGGCATAGCCCTCAATTGGGGAGGCCATGCCTAACCTCTGGATATGGTCTCCACAGGTTCTCCCTTCCCTTTGTGGGATATTTCAGCTAATGTCATCCCCATGGGGTCCTGGGAGGCTCTTGCTTTCCTGGCATCTGGGACTTTCTGGTTGCTGCCCCCCAGTTCCCCATCCCCATTGCTACACACCTCTGTTCAATTTCCTGACCCTCTGTACATTTCCATCTCCTCCCTTAACTGATTCTGCCCCTCTTTTTCCCCCCCTCCTCTTCTCTTCCTCCCAAGTCCCTACCACCCTCTACTTCCCTTGATTATTTTGTTCCCCTTCTAAGTAGGACTAAAGCATCCACTCTTTGGTCTTCCTTCGTCATGTAGTCCATGAACTGTATCGTGGGTATTCCATGCTCTTTGTCTAATATCTACTTATCCGTGAGTACATACCATGTGTGTTCTTTTATAACTGAGTTACCTCACTCAGGATGATATTTTTACTCTGAGGTAGTGTCTGTCTTTGTCACTGAGGTACGTTTCCTATATGCAGCAAAATGCTGGGATCTGTTTACGTATCCAGTCTTTGTCTTTTTATTGAGGAATTGAGTCCATTGATGTTAAGAGATATTGAGGAATAATGAATGTTGCTTCCTGTTATTTTTGTTGTTAGAGGAGTAATTATGTTTGTGTGACTATCTTCTTTTAGGTTTGTTGAAAGATTACTTTCTTGCTTTTCTCTAGCATGTAGTTTCCCTCCTTGTGTTGGAGTTTCCCATTTATTATCCTTTGTAGGGCTGGATTTGTGGAAAGATATTGTGTAAATTTGGTTTTGTCATGGAATATCTTGATTTTTCTTACCTTTTCTTTCTTTTTTTTTTTTTTTTTTGTTGTTGTTGTTGTTGTTGTTGTTGTTGTTTTTCGAGATAGGGTTTCCTGGCTGCCTGGAACTCACTCTTTAGACCTGGCTGGCCTTGAACTCAGAAATCTGTCTGCCTCTGCTTCCCAAGTGTGCCACCACTGCCCATCTCCATCTATGGTAATTGAGAGTTTTGCTGGGTATAGTAGCCTGGGCTGGCATTAGTGCTCTTTCAGGGTTTGTATGACATCTGCCCAGGATCTTCTAGCTTTCGTAGTCTCTGATGAGAAGTCTGGTGTAATTCTGATAGGCCTCCCTTTATATGTTACTTGACCTTTTTCCCTTACAGCTTTTAATATTCTTTCTTTGTTTAGTGCATTTGGTGTTTTGATTATTATGTGACAGGAGAAATTTCTTTTCTGGTCTAGTCTATTTGGAATTCTGTAGGCTTCTTTTTCTTTTCTTTCTTTCTCTCTCTCTTTTTTTTAACTTTCTTTCTTTCTTTCTTTCTTTTTTTCTTTTTTTGGTTTTTCGAGACAGAGTTTCTCTTTATAGCCTTGGCTGTCCTGGAACTCACTCTGTAGACCAGGCTGGCCTCGAACTCAGAAATCCACCTGCCTCTGCCTCCCAAGTGCTGGAATTAAAGGCAGGTGCCACCACTGCCTGACTCTGTAGGTTTCTCATATGTTCACAGGCATCTCTTTCTTTAGGTTAGGTTAGGGAAGTTTTCTTCTATAATTTTGTTGAAGATATTTACTGGCCCTTTAAGTTGGGAATCTTCACTTTCTTCTATACCTATTATCCTTAGGTTTGGTCTTCTTGTTGTGTCCTGGATTTCCTGGATGTTTTGGGTTAGGAACTTTTTGCATTTTTATTGACTGGTTTTTTTTTTTTTTTTTTTTTTTTTGGTTTTTCAAGACAGGGTTTCTTGTGTTGTCCTGGCTGTCCTGGTACTCACTCTGTAGACCAGGCTGGTCTCGAACTTAGAAATCCACCTGCCTCTGCCTCCCAAGTGCTGGGATTAAAGGCGTGTGCCACCACTGCCCAGCTGTTTGGGTTTTTTTTAAGATTTTATTTATTCTATGTATACAATGTAGCTGTCTTCAGACACTCCAGAAGAGGAAGTCAGATCTCATTATGGATGGTTGTGCCTCTGTATGGTTGCTGGGATTTGAACTCAGGACCTTCGGAAGAGCAGTTGGTGCTCTTAACCACTGAGCCATCTCTCCAGCCCTTCTTTGACTGTTATGTCAATGTTTTTTATGGTATCTTCTACACCCGAGATTTTCTCTTGTATCTCTTGTATTCTGTTGGTGATGCTTTTGTCTGTGATTCCTGATCTCTTTCCTAGGTTTTCTATCTCTGGGGTTGTCTCCCTTTGTGATTCTTTATTGTTTCTATTTCCATTTTTAGATCCTGAATGGTTTTGTTCAATTCCTTCACCTGTTTGATTGTGTTTTCCTGTAATTCTTTAAGGGATTTTTGTTATTTCATCTTTAAGGGCTTTACCTGTTTACCTGTGTTCTCCTGTATTTCTTTAAGGGAGTTATTTATGTCCTTCTTAAAGTCCTCTATCATCATCATGAGATGTGATTTTAAACCAGAGTCTTGCTTTTCCGGTGTGTTGGGGTATCCAGGGCTTGCTGTGATGGGACAACTGGGTTCTGATGATGCTAAGTAGCCTTGGTTTCTGTTGCTTATGTTTTTGCCCTTGCTTCTCAACATCTGGTTATCTGTGGTGTTAGCTGGTCTTGCTGTCTCTGACTATGGCTTGTCCCTCCTGAAAGCCTGTGTGTCAGCACTCCTGGGAGACCAGTGCTCTCCAGGAGGAATTTGGGTATAGAGAGCTGTGTTACAGGGTCAGCTCCGAGTCACAGACAGAAACTAGAATGATCCTGTTCCCAGCTGTTTCTTGATTC
>JADRCD010219880.1:3346-36245 GCA_019843815.1 Montemys delectorum
TTTTTTTTTTTTTTTTTTTTTTTTTTTTTTTTTTTTGAGACATGGTCTCACTACTTAGCCCCGGGTGGGCCCTGGAACTTAGGCTGACTCAAACTCACAGAAACTCACATGCCTCTGCCTCCTGAGTGCTGAGTGTTGGTGATCAAAGATGTGCGCCACCATTCCTGGTGTTAGGCAGCATTTTTATAAGGGCTGACAATAAAGGGCAGGAAGTTGATCATATTCCTCAGGTGCCAGTTTAGATGAGAAAGATGGAATAATACATTAAACAGTACAGAGGGAAGCCAGGTGGAAAAATTAGCAACAGCTGGTGAGATGAAATGTGGTAGCAAATCAGAGAACGGAGCTTTCTCCCACAACAAGAACAGCGATCATTACCAGGCGGCAGAGTCGCTTTTGTCAAAGTTGGAACCGTGGCTGAAAAAAAAAAGTGGTAAGAAGAAGGGGTTAAAATGTGGCTTTACTGAGATTCTACATTAGAGTGCAGGTCTACAGTAGCAAGCCTGTTCCATAGCAGTGTGCACTTCCCATGCATGTTTCCACATGGAGGCATGGCAGGGTGTGTGAGAAGCTGGTGTGTGGAACATGGCTTAAGAGCATTCTCGAGTTGCACATCCACAGTGTGCAACATGGTAATCTACACCCCTATTTTTAAAAAAAGATTTGTTTATTTTACATATATGAGTACACGGTCGCTGTCTTCAGACACACCAGAAGAAGGCATGGAATCCCATTACAGATGGTTGTAAGCCACCATGAGCCATCTCTCCAGCCCTACACCCCCAGTTCTTACAAAAACCAATCTGAGAACCTTTTATTACTGCTTTAGGATTAAAAAAACCCAAAAACTCAGAGGAACTGTATAAAATGACCAAGTCATTCACAGGTCAAATCTTCAAGTCCCGGGGCTACGTTCTTTCTAACTATTGTGCATTTTGGAGCATGAGCTGTAGGAGTTGTATTTGTGCTGGTCTCAGGGTAGGCATTAGAAAAGAAGGAAGGTAAGGGTTAATGGCCACTGCACCATCCTTCCTTTCTGAGAAGCATTTTCTGTTGAAACGGGAGGTGATTCCGAGTGCCGTGTTCTCACAGAGGAAGTAGATGGCACGTGAGCTCCCTAACTGTGTGAGGTGGGGACTTTGCAACAACCCAGTCTGCAAACACAAGCCTGCCACATATGATGTCAAGAGCCAGTGAGAATGAAAAGTGAGGCAACCTTTTGGCAAAATAGTAGTTGTGATTGGGAGAGGGAAATGGGTAAGTAAAGAAATAAAGGATGGAGGTAAGAAGAGAGAGGACCAGGGAGGGGAAAGCCTTCTTAACTGCACCTGGAAAGGATGTTTTAACCAAGTACGGTGGTTTGAATATGAATAGCCCAGAGAGTGGCACTACTTAGAGGTTTGGCCTTGTTGGAGTAGGTGTGGCCTTGTTGGAGGAAGTATGGGAGTGAGTTTAGAGACCCTCCTCCTAGCTTCCTGGAAGCTAGTCTTCTCCTGTCTGCCTTTGGATGAAGATGTAAAACTCTCAGCTCCTCCAGCCCCACATCTGCCTGGATGCTGCCATGTTCCTATCTTGATGACAATGGACTGAACCTCTGAACCTATAAGCCAGCCCCAATTAAATGTTGTCCTTTATAAGAGTTGTCTTGGTCATGATGTCTGTTCACAGAAGTAAAACCTTAACTAAGACACCAGGTTTCATTGAGTTTCAAACTTGGATATTCTCAAAGTAACTAGGACTTGAAATTTAATAACTAAATGAGTAGCAAAGGCTTGCTATTGAAGACAGACATGCCACCAGGACTGGAGGTTTCCCCATAAACCCTGGGCATCAGAAGACCTTGGAAAAGAGTTTCTATATCTCCCTTTGTCTTACCCTGGCCCTGTGATCTTAAGCAAATATGGTTCTTCTCTGAGACTCCTTTTCCTCCAAAAGTAACAGATCATTTCTATATTCTCCTCTTGGCTTTGCATCTGAGGCTCCGTTAGCCTGTTCATCCTGTCCCCAGCATCTACCTGCCATCCCAGCATTCAGTGTCACAACTAGTAGAGGCCTGCTGTGCCAGAGGGGGCCCAACTGACCTCTCTTGACACCTATTCCCTCTCTTTTCCTGTCTCCTGGCCTGTTAATTTTTGTTGGACTGACGATGCTCAGAAAGTGTTTCCCCAGGAGCTGCAAGGAACATGTCTAGGGGAAAAGGGGCCTCTTCTGACATGGGAAATAGAGAAGAATGGTTTGCTTTAGCCAACAGCATGGTATGAAACAAAAGAACAAATGAATAGAATTACTGTCACAATCATGTGTGTGTGTGTGTGTGTGTGTGTGTGTGTGTGTGTAGAAGCATGACCAGAAACAACACAATCAACAAAATGGAGATGTAGGCCCTCAGCCTTAGTCTTCCTCAGATTCACTTGATGACTATCAGCACATGGGCAGAAGGCACCTGTAGTGGAAGGGCCTCATGGTTGTCTATGGCTGAATGAAGGAAACCTGAATACCATCTCTGTGGAAAGGATTCCAGGTTTCTGTGTTCATCAGGCTTATGTCATAGCCAAAGTCCTAAATACAGAGATTTACTTCCCAAACAGAAAGAGCAAAAGCTGAAGTTGTGTTTCAGTTAGGAAATGTGACAGACTGATAAGACTACCAGAGATCTCAGCTGCGTCTGTGTGTACACCAGGGAAGAGGCTGCTTTAAGTGACTGTATTTGCATTGGTCCTTATTTGATGCCAAATGTGATCATTAAAAAGCTCGTTTTATAAGTACAACACAACAAACGAAAACTCATTATATAAGTTTAAAGACAATAGGGACTCACCACTTGGAGAGGTCGGTTTTGCTGAGGTCGAAGAAATATCTGTAGACAAAGAGCAGAAGAGACATAGCTAGTTTCATTTGCTAAAGGTAAGCAGAAAAGCCCTGACTGTTTAACTTAAGAACTGTAATAGGTTAGCAGATATCTTCTCTGTTGCACCTGAAGGTGCATCTGTGTGCAAACCCAGAGGCCAGGATGCTTTAACATCTACTGAAGGACACTGAGAGCATTTTCCACTATCTTTCCTTTGGGGTCAATTTGATCATTAGGTAGGTTCACTTTCAAAATACACCTAATTAATAAGAAGTGCATTCCCTTAGTTTAAATAGCATGATGGAGACTTGCCGTTTGGAGGGCTTGCTTCTGCTGAGGTTGAAGAAGTATCTATAGACAAAAAGAAGAGGCATGGCTAGGTCATTTGCCAAATAGGAAGGGAAATGCTCTCCTTGTGTTTAAGGAATGAACTTCTGCATATGATGGGAAATGGGAAACTGTGTTGGGTATGTATGAACACAATTTAAGAGGACAACATGATGTGTTACGTATGACAGCTCCAGACAACTCTCTGAACAAGTGTCCATTGTTAGTTGTATTGCCTAGAGAGCATCTCCTACAAATTGTACTATGGAAGGCCAGGTTAACTGTGAATAGAGTGCAGACTGAAGCAGGGAACAGAGCTGGTCAGCCTGATGCTGGCACCAATCTGGAACACTGTCGTTGATGGCCAGAGAACTGTTCACAGGACTGGCACTGGAAAAGCCAGTGAAAATTCCAGAAGAGTCAGCCAACAGCAAAAAGCATCACCAATAGACAAGACCAAGCAGAAGTTTCAGGGATCTACAAAAAGCATCACCAATAAACAAGACCAAGCAGAAGAATGAATTTCAGGGATCTACAACAAGCTGAAACAATAATACAGTTCCAAATGCGTAAAGAAGAAAAAATTAACAAATATAACTTTAACTTTCAATAGATCAAGCCTAAGAATGCATGAAATACAAGAAGAAGTCTCAGCCAGGTGGTGGTGGCGGCGCACGCCTTTAATCCCAGCACTTGGGAGGCAGAGGCAGGTGGATTTCTGAGTTCGAGGCCAGCCTGGTCTACAGAGTGAGTTCCAGGACAGCTAAGGCTACACAGAGAAACCCTGTCTCAGAAAAAAAAAGAAGAAATCTCAGGGGCCATGTTCATCAGTACAGCGGCAATGCAGCAGGCCCATGCTGTTCCTGACTGTGCCTTCCACAGCCCTCATGGAGCCCTCCTGAAGCCCTCATGATGCAGTTGAGGACACCATCTTCCACCTTCACTCCTACCATGGAAAGTTAAATTTGAAGACAAGGAGAAAAAGGATCCACCAGGATCTGAGGAATCAGCTGTTCGAGCATTCGTCTTAGCTAACTGAAAATCAAATACTGGGAAACTTGAGAGGTCAGCAGCAGAATTTGTGAACTTAAGAGTTACTAATTTTAATTAGTGTAGGCTAGATGTCATGTTCAAGTCTCCTTGTGATACTGAAATAAAAAAAAAACTTGAGCTCACAGACACAGAATAACTGGAGTGTGGATGCACTGAGAAAGGCATTTTGAAATCCCATGCATCTAGTTGTAAGTGGAAAAACATGGAAAGACATCAGCACCTTGGGACCTCTGAAGACCGTGGATGATCTAAAAGATTTGGATCTGTTGACTGGGATGACACTGACGGGAATGTTTACCAAGAGACTGTCCTCAAGCTCCTGCCCCGGCTGATTGTCACCAAGAGAACCAGGAAGACCCTGATTCAGATACAGAGGTTGATGCTATGATGAAAAGGAGAGAGGAAGAAGATGGAGACAGAGAAGACAAGGACAGAGGAAGAATTTGATGAAGAAGAGGATGAAGAAATGGAAGGAGAAGATGACAAAAATGAAGTCATCGGTGAATAAGAATAATTTGGACATGATGAAGAAGTTGATGAAGATGAGGAAGAGAGCAGGAGAGGGAGAAGGAGGGAGAGAAAGAGGGAGGGAGAGAGAGAAGAGAGAAACAGATGATAAAGGACATTATTAATACCCAAAACAACTTCCCAAAACAGAACCATTCGGTATTGGTAACATTGTTTGTAGCTTTGGTAGCTGATTACAAAAGCATAGCTGTGAAATGACGTCCAGAAGACCCATCCACTCAAAGGGTCAAGAGTGATTCCTATGACAGTCTGCCCTCTTCCATTGCCAATCTTGGGAACTTTGCTCTAGCAAGATCATTAAGGTTGTTAATTTTTCATGTAAATCTCTTGCAGACATATGGGTAGCTATGATTGGTGAGTGATCTGTGGCTCCCATAAAGCTGTAACAACACTTTGATTTTCTATACATTGAGAAAAGGATTGCTAAATAAAATCGAAATCTATGGGGTCAGAAAATAACATACAATGGAGAGGGAAGCCTGGTCAGTAAGTCGGATATTTACAGAAGAATGAAATCAGATTTGTATGTCTCACTCTGTACAAAAGCAAGTAAGGAAGGCTTGAAGACCTTAATATAAAATATCAAAATGCTAAAACTGTTAGAAGACAAGGTAGGAAAATTCCATTTAAAGATACAGAACAAGGCAAAACGTTTCTGGATAGACTCCATTAGCAGAGTAAATAATTAAATTATTGAAAAATGCAACTACATGAAATTTAAAAGCTTCTGCATGGCATGAGAAACCATCAACATAGAAAACACACATCCTACAAAGTGGGAGGAAATCTCTTCTAGCTCTAATTTAGACAGGTGGTTGTTATCTGGAATACACAAGAGCTGCAAAAATTAAATCCCTAAACCCTAAAAACTGTCATTCAATATCTGGTCTGATGAAGGGGATATAAAATTTATAAAGACAAGAAACATAAATGGTCAATATTTTTGAAGTTGTTCAACATCCTTAGCCCCTCAGAATGTAGGGTAAGATGACTTCCGGGGCTGGAGAGGTAGCCCAGTGGTTAGAACAAGTACTGCTCCTGCAGAAGACTCAAGCTCAGATTCAGACAGTCACATCAGGGGATAACTGTTTGTGCCTTGCTCCAGGTGGTCTAACGTCCTCTTCTAGACTCAGACAGCACCTGCATTCATATCTGCATACACACAGACTCATACATAAATTTAAAAAAAGTAGACTACTTCACTCTTAACCCAGTCAGGATGACTACCATTAAGAAATTAAGTGAGTAGATGCTAATGACGATGTGGGTGAGTACCACTGCTGGTGGAAGTACAAACAGGTAGAGTCACCATGAAGATCAGTGTGAGTGTACATCCAAAGAATCTAAGTCCTACCACAGAGACATTGGTATAATGATGTTTATTGTTACCATATTCACAGTAGCTAGATGTTCATCACCAGATGGTTGGGTAATGAAAATGTAATACACACACACACACACACACACACACACACACACACACACACACACACACACACTGGAGTTTTATTCAACTATAAAGAAAAATTAAATTATGACCTCTGTAAGAATATTGATGCAACTGGAAATTATTATATTATATGAAGTAACAAAATCAGAAAGACAAATACCACATTCTCATATGCAGATATGAGATATATATTAATGTGGATATATGTCAAGAAGCAGAGAGGGGCTGTGGGAGGAGAAAAGGAGGTTTTAAGAAAGGAGAGGGAAATAGAACATATGTGACAAAATAGAAGGGAATGTACTAGAAATGGAATATTACAAATATGCTCTGTGTGTGTGTGTGTGTGTGTGTGTGTGTGTGTGTGTGTGTGTAACAAAGAGAGAGAGAAAGAGAGAGAGAGAGAGAGAGAGAGAGAACACGAACAACAAAGTATATATAAAAACAATGCACTAAAACTATTCACTATGCTTGCTCACTAAAAAAAAAAAAAAAACAACTGAAAAAAATTGTTTTATAAAAAATGAAAGAAAGAAAGAAATGTAACAACAGAAAACATTACCAGAGGAGCTCGAGTCTTCTGCTGAAGTTGAAGATGTATCTGTGTAGAAACCAGAAGTGGCGCTTTAAAAACAACTTTCAATGATCTGTATTTGATGCCAAAGTGATCAGCAATAGGCTCCTTTTCTGAGTTTAATACGACACATGAGAAGCTCAGCTCTGTATATTAAGCATCAGAACAGAGGACTTACCAGCTGTAGAACTCGATTCTGCTGAGGTTGAAGATGTATCTAGAGACCGAAAGGAGACACAACTGTGAGCATTTGCCAACTAGAGGAAAGGCTGAAATTGTGTCTCACTTAAGAAACATGACAGAAAGAGTTACCTGAGGTCTCTTCTCCTGAAGAAGTTGAAGATATGTCTGTGTAAGACAAAGAAAACAGGATGCTTTTAAAGTGGGTATCTGTTTTCATTGATCTTTGGTTAGTGATAGATACAACCATTAATTAGATTCCTTTTCTAAATACAATTCGACAAACAAGAAGCATAGGAATGTTAATGGAGACACAAGTTCTTGGGTTGCAGACCTGAGGAAATAAAGTGGAAGCTTTTTCTCTGCTGGCTGGTTTTCACAGAGCTGGAAAATTCTATCCAGACCGCTGAGAGGGAATTTCCGTAAATAGCTCTCCTCTCAGCTGTGAAGCTCTAATACTGTACTACTAACATGTCAGATATGACGTGCTCACGGCTGTAAGAGTAGCGGGATTGCTCTGCTTTCTCACTGGATTTGAAGTCCTCTCTAACGGAGGTTTATGTCTGGTATTGCAAACCTGGTCTGGGGAGGTGATGAGCCCTAGTGGAGGAGGTTCTGCAGCTGTCTTGCTGACACAATGGACACAATGTGCCTGTCAAATTGACTTCTAAATACTTACGGTTATGCCCATAGGTTACTGTTGCTGCCGGGTTTGACCAGAGCAGCTTGCTTTTGCAAGGGTGTATGGTTATTGCAGACTCATGGCTGGCCAAAGTGTTGAGAATAAGTGACTTTTGCTCTTAGCCTAAAATGAGACATCAATTTTACCTCTTCCAGGTCTCAGAAAACAACATGGAAGAGAGAGTTGAAAGAATATATAACAGCAGGAGGAAGTCCTAGTGTGTTCTAGAACATTGTCTGCTGGGCACAACATAGATATTGCACCCTTGACTCTCAGCCATTGTGATTATTTGCACAAGACTTGCACAGGAGTGGGCTCATCCCCATCCCATCGTGGAAAGAAGGGGAGCTCATGAGGCCTAACCCTTCCCTGAAGCAGTGTTTGGTGTCGAGGGAAAGTGGGGGGGGGGGCTTTCGTCAGCATTGTAGCCATTGATATGTTGTCTGTGCTCTTCTAAATAACCTGTCACCTATGCTTTGCTAAGTAATCATAAACTGATTAACTCATAAAATAAAGACATGAAAGTAGAAGAGGGCCTAGCTGGAAAGAGGAACAGAGTTGGTAAGGGTGTGTGGACACAAGGGAGGTGACAGATGTGAAGGTAATCAAAACGCACTGCACACAGTGTGAAAGGGTCACAAGAAGACTCAGTATTAGGCATACTTAACCTATGCTAAGACAAAAAGCACTTATCATTAGTTAAAACAACACATGAAGGACTTTACCACTTGGCTCTCCACTCTTCCCTTCTGTTGAGGTTGAAGACATGTCTATGAGCACAGAGAAGAAGAAATGAGTGGAGGATCTCTTTCCAAACAGACAGCTGAAAGACTATGATTGTGTTCCACTTAAGAAATGCAATGGGTTGAAAGATCACCAGAAGAGATGTTCTCCGTGGTGATTCAGAGTGGATCTGGTGTGACCCTGGAGAACAGGATGCTTTGAAATGAGTAGAGTGATGTTGGGGGTAGTTTTCACTTACTTCACTTTGTGACTAATGTGGTTATTTAAATAACTTTACTGTGTAAATAAAACACAAAAAATAAGGAATTCGCTTCCTCTGTTAAGCAGCACAAGAGAAGGCGTTACCATTTGGAGCGCTTGCTTCTGCTGAGGCTGAAGAGCTTGCTATAGACAAATAGAAATATACATTTAGATAGTTTGCAAAACAGGAAATGAAAGGGATGTCATTTGTTCTATTAAAAATATGGCAGAAAACATTACCAGAGGAGCTATCTCCTGCAGAGACTGAAGACACACCTGTGTATAAAACCAGAAAATGGGGAGTTGTAAAATTAGCATCATGGGCTGAGTGTATGGCTCCGTAAGTAAGGTACTTGCGTTGATAACTTGTGAATCCGGGACCCATTCCCAGAACCCACGTAAAAATGCCTGGAGTTGTGTGTGCTTGTTACCCCAGCACTAAGAAGGCAGAGATAAAAGAAACCCCATCCCTGTGGCCAGTCACTGTAGCCTAATTACTGAGCTCCAGGCCAATGAGAGACCCTGTCTCAAAGGAGATGGATGATGCTACTGACATTGATACCCAACATTGTTTTCTACCATCCACATACACATTCACACAGGTGCCAGAACACCTGAGAAGGCATATACTATCACACAGAAACATGTACATACACATGCACATGTACACACACACACTGGGTACTTTTTGCATTTTTAATCTTTTGACAAGGTAATCATTAACTAGGGTTATTTTTTAAGCATGACAAACTAGCTGAGAATGTAAGCAGCACGAAGAGGGAGTCTACCAGGTGGAGAGCTTGCTGCTATTGCACTTGAAGAAACAGCTATAAATCCATAGGGGAAGGGCATACTTAGATTGTTTTTCTAAAGAGGAAAAGCTGTGATTGTATTTAAATTAACAGAAGTGATGGGTTGAAAACATTACCTGAAGAGGTCTCCTCCGCTGAGTCTGAAGATGCATCTGTGTGTAATCCAGAGAACAGGATGATTTAAAAGATGACTGTCTTTTGCTGATCTTTGCATGGTGGTCAATATGATTTAAGTAGATTAATTTTCTCAATACAACATGGCAAATAGGAAAACTATATTGTTGAAGATAGCACACCATCTGCTGGCAGGACAGGCAGAAATGAAGCTGGACCTGAGCTGGAAGCTTTCTCCCCACTGGCTAGCTCTCACAGTGTTGGAAGGTGCTATGCAGATTCCTGGGAAAGGAGTGTCATCAGCAACACTTCTCAGCTGTGAGCCTGCAGGCTACAGCTGCAGACCGTACAGGCCAGAGAAGCCTACTGGTGTGACTGTTGGAGGTGTGACCAACACTTCTCTGACTGAATGAGAGGCTACTCCATAGAAGTTTTGTATTGTAACCTGATCAAATATTCTTGGTACCGAAGGTGATAGGCTCTGGTGCCAAAGCTATGTTTGTTGTTTTGCTAAATGGATGTGACATGGCTGTCAAATTGACATCTAGATTATTACTGGGTTTGGCTTTGGTCACCGAAGCTTCTTTTTGCAGCGGGTGCTATTTACTGTATAGACTCATAACGGATCAAAATGATGATAAATGGCTTGTATTCTCAGCCTTAAATGTGTTCTCTCTAAGATTAGGGGATATCATGTAATAGTAAGCAGGTTTATCATGAATTTCATTTAAGGTTTGGTTAGCTCTAATGACGGGTGCTTCATTATAAAGGATGTATTAAAAACTTTAAAAATAAATCAAGTATAAAAGCTGGAGGAAGGGATGGGGATAGAATGATACAATTGCGCTTGTGGCCTCTCTGCCACTGTAATTACCTGCACACAACTTTCCCAAGGTTGAGCCTATACATTGTCATGGAAGTGGGAGAGACTCACGAAGCCTGACACTTCTTAAGGGTCTATACAATAACTGATTGCAATGGGAGGGGGAGACATTTATTCAGTGGCATAGCCAATGCTAAGTTGCCAATGTTTTCAGAAATGACCCCTCAACTATGCTTTTCCAGTAACCCAAATCAACTCATTGGTCCATAAAACAGAAATCACCAAAGTAGGAGAGGACATCACTGGGAAGAGGAACAGGGTTAGGAGTAGTGTGAGGAGGACCAGAGAGAGAGCACTGGGTGTGAATATCATCAAAATATTTTATGTACATTATGAATGCTTCATAATGAAATTCACTATTCTTTGTAATTAAACTTTTTTTTTGTGAAAAAGGGCTGGAGAGATTGCTCTGTGGCTAAGACTGTTCGCTGTTCTTTCAGAGGACTCAGGTTCATTTTCTAGCACTCAGATTGGTGGCTCACAGCTGTCTCTAACTCCAGCTCTCATTGGATGCAAAGTCTCTGGTAACCTTGAGCACCCACACTCACGTGTACAGCATATCTATGTGCACACACAATACATACAACTAAGATTTTAAAGAAGCATTTCATTGTTTAAACAACACATGAAGGACTTTACCACTTGGCTCTCCACTCTTCTCTTCTGTTGAGGTTGAAGACATGTCTATGAGCACAGAGAAGAAGAAATGGATGTACAATCACTTTCCAAACAAAACCCAAAAAGGCTATGATTGTGTTCCACTTAAGAAATGCAATGGGTTGAAAAGATCACCAGAGGAGATGTTCTCTGCAGTGATTCAAGATGGATCTGGTGTGACCCAGGAGAACAGGATGCTTTGAAATGAGGAGCGTGATATTGGGGGTAGTTTTCATTCACTTTACTTCGTGATGAATGTGAATATTAAGTAAGTTTACTGTCTAAAAATACCACAGCAAATAAGGAATTTCTTCACTAGTTAAGAAGCACAACGAAGGGCGTTACCATTTGGAGAGCTTGCTTCTGCTGACACTGAAGAAACGCCTGGAGACAAAGAAAGAAGAGACATGGTCAGGCCATTTGCCAAATGGGAAGAGTAAAAGCTTTCACTGAATTTAAGAAATATGACAGGCAGAAAAATTACAGAGGAGGCATCTTCTGCTGATGAAGATGCCACTATGTATAAACCCAGAAAGTATTATGCCTTAAAATTAGCATGTTCAACTGAGAGGATGGCTTGGTAGGTAAAGTCCTTACCTTAAAGATATGTGCACCTGAGATCAACTTGTAGAATCCATATAAATGCGGGAAGTGGTTGTGGGCACTATATTCTCAGCACAGGAAAGACAGAGCAAGGAGGATTCCTACAGTTCTGTATTCAGTGACTCTAGACTAATTAGTGAGCTCTGAGCCAATGAGAGACTCTATCTCAAAGGAAGTGGACCAACATTCCTGGGGATGACATCTGAGGTTGTCCTCTAAGCTCATACACACATGAAGAAAGGTGTTCATACTTTTCATACAAACACAACATCCATGAGTATATGGAAGATGAGTTTCTTGTCATTAGGCTTTATTTTATGATCAATGTAATTATTAAATAGATTCATGGTCTAAATTACAATATGACTGATAAGAAATTGATTTCACTTAGGTAAACAGACTATTGGGGACATTACCAGTTGGAGAGCCTGATTCTGCTGAGGATGAAGAAATGTCTATTAACAAAGAGAAATATATATTTAGATAATTTGTCAAACATAAAGAGAAAAGGCTGTCGTTTGCCTAACTTAAAAACATGGCAGGCAGAAAACATTACCAGAGGAGGTGTCTTCTGCAGAGCCTGAAGACGCATCTATGTGTAGAACCAGAAACAAGGAGTTATAAAATTAGCATCATGGGCTGAGTGCATGGCTCAGGAGGCAAAGTTACCTGCCTTGAAAACTTGTGAAAACTTGTGAATCTGAGGTCCATTCCCAGAACCCATGTAAAAATGCCTGGAGTTGTGTGTGCTTGTGACCCCAGCACTGGGAAAGCAGTGACAAGAGGAAGCCTGTGCTTATGGCCAGCAAGTCTAGCCTAATTAGTGAGCTCCAGGCCAATGAGAGACCCTCCTTTACATATGTGTCTACATAGGCACAAGAGCATCTGAACAATACATGAGCATGCATGTGCATACACCCCTGTATGTATGTATGTATGTATGTATGTACCATCACAATAGGGGACTAACCAGTTGAAGATCTTACTTTTGCTGAAGAAATAGCTGCAGATAAAGAGAGGAGGAGATATACTTGGATTCCTTTACCAAACAGAAAGAGGAAACACTCTGACTATGTTTAATAAATTTACCAGTTAAAACACATTACCAGAGGAGGTATCCACTGAGGCTGAAGATTCATCTGTGTATAAACCCAGAAAACGAGATGATTTAAAATGGGTAGCTTTCACGGATATTTATTTTGTGGTCAATGTGATTATTAAGTAGGTGCATCTTCTAAATACAACGTGCCAAATAAGAAAACCATCTCTGTTGCTGAAGATGCCACACAATCTGCTGGCAGGACAGGCAGAAATGAAGCTGGACCTGAGCAGGAAGCTTTCTCCCCACTGGCTAGCTCTCACAGTGTTGGAAGGTTGCTGTGCAGATTCCTGGGAGAGAACTGCCATCAGCAACACTTCTCAGCTGTGAGCCCTGTAGGCTACAATACTGACCGTTCAGGCCAGAGAAGCCCACTGGCATAAGAGACACATAACTGGAGGTAGCCAACTCCTTCCTAAGTAGAGTCAATTTATCCTCATAGGAAGGAATTTATGTCTGGCACTGAAAACCTGCCCTGGAGATGCAAAATGTCTTACTGGGGAAGATACTTCTGCTGTATTGCTAAGTAAATGTGGTATGCCTGTCAGTTTGTCTTTGAAATGTTTATATTTACACCCACAGATTAGTATAGCTGTCAGCTTTGATCAGAGATGCTCTTCCTTACAGTGGTTGGTGGCTACTGAAAAAACTCATAACTGGTCAAAGTCCTCATACTAAGTCACCATTGAATGGGGCATCTGAATCACCCCTCCTAGGTGCCAGGAAATATCATGATGAGACACTAGCAAGGAAAGCGTTATGAGGGTGGGTGAAAGGTGGAATATGGTGGATGTGGTTGGTGGGCTCTTGAACTCTGTAATTATCTGCATCATGGAGAAGGGAGAAGATCGTGAGACCTCACCCCTCTCTGAGGATCGATAGAGAGTGAGTGGTTGCTGGGAGAAAGAAACAGTTTCTTTAGTGGTGTAGCCCTGGTAAGTTGCCAACACTCTTGCAAATAACTCCCTACTAGGGAACTCCTAATAATGTAATTAAACTGATTAGTTCATGAAATAAAGATATGAGACTAGAAGATGGTCAAGCTGGGAAGAGAAACAAAATTAGAGAGGGTAAAGGAGCAGGAGAGTGTGATGAGGTAGCCATGAGTATGAAAATGTCATAATTAAACCTTTTATGTACAATTAATATGTGATAATAAGATTCCTCAAAGATAAACCTCACGTTTCATTAGTCAAAATATGACACTGTGAAGGACCTTACCAGTCGACTCTCCACTCTTCCTTTCTGCTGAGGATGAAGATATATCTATGAACAAAAAGAAGAAGACATGTCTATGTGACCACTTTCCAAACAGAAAGAAAAAGAGCTCTTTGAACATCTAGTAAGAAATTTGACAGTCAAACAAACAAAACCCCAAAAGCTATTACCAGACGAGATCTCTTCTGCTGAGGCCGAAGATGCATCTGTGTGTAAACCCAGAGAACAGGATGCTCTAACATGGACATAACAACACTTGGGGTGTTTTCACTATCTTTCCCTTGTGGTCAGAGTGACCACTAAGTAGGTCCCACTGTCTAATACAGCATGACAAATAAGAAACTCATCTCATTGGCTAAGCAGCACAATGTGGGCCTTTACCATGTGAAGAACTTGTGTCTGCTGAGGATGAAGATGCACCTATAGACAAGGATAAAAAGGCACATCCAAATCGTTTACCAACCAGAAGGAAGAAAGACTCTCATTGCATTTAAATTAATTGAGAAAACATTACCAGAGGAGGTCACTTCCGTTGACGAAGATACACCTGTGTACAAATCCAGAAAAAAAGATAGGATGCTTTAAAATGAATGTCTTGGCCTGGAAGAATGGCCCAGCTGATGAACCTGAGCTCAAATCCAGAAGTTATGTAAAAAATGCCAGGAATGCTGGTGTGTGCTTATAATCTTAGCACTGGGGAGATAGAGACACAAGGTTCCATGCAGCTTACTGGCCAGTTGCTCTAGCCCAATTAGTGAGCTTCAGGCTAATGAAAGACTTGTCCCAAAGGAAGTGGGCGATATTCCTTCTCCTGTCTCCACATACAATAGTACCTATGCATACACATGCACCTTCACATGTGATCACACACACATATATTCAGAAGAAATGATTGTCTTTCATTGATCTTTGCTTTGCAGTCAATATGCACCGTAAGTAGGTTCATTTTTTAAATGCAACACAACAAAGAATAATATTTCAGCCCAGCAGTGGTGGCGCACACCTTTAATCTCAGCACTTGGGAGGCAGAGGCAGGCAGATTTCTTAGTTTGAGGCCAGCCTGGTTTACAGAGTGAGTTCCAGGACAGCCAGGGCTACATGGAGAAACCCTGTCTCAAAAAACAAAACAAAACAAAACAAAACAAAACGAGGGAGTGAAGCAAACTAGAAAACTGGTCTTTCTTTCTCTCTCTCTCTCTCTCTCTCTCTCTCTCTCTCCTTCATCTACTTGCCTTGTGGGACTGAGAAACTGCTAGATCCTTGGACTTCCATTCACAGCTGCTGCTGACCATTGTTGGGAGTTGGACTACAGATTTTCCCCAGCAGCCTGACCTGTACCATACCACCCAGCGTTCCTGGAGGAGCTCGTGCTGTTCACTGGGCACGTTATTAAGTCTTGTCAACCAGAACATAAACGACAGCCACAAAGGGGTGAGCAACTGCTAGATCCTTGGACTTCCATTCACAGCTGCTGCTGACCATTGTTGGGAGTTGAACTATAGACTATAAGTATAAGTCTCATTGAGCGGACCTTGGGCGCAAGCTCTGCAGCCAGTCCCACAACACCCAGAGGAAGCTGCTGCACTCCCAGGTGCTCTAACAAGCCCAGGATCACAGGATCCCAGAATCACAGGGTCACAGAGACTGCTTGACTCTGAGGAGTTCCGATACAACCAGGATCACAGGAAGGACTGACTCCAGTCAGAATTAGCAAGGGCAGGTAGCACTAGAGATAACCAGATGGCAGGCATAAGAAAATAAACAACACAAACCAAGGTTACTTGGCATCATCAGAACCCAATTCTCCCACTATAGCAAGTCCTGGATACACCATTACACCAGAAACGCAAGATTCAGATCTAAAATCACTTCTCATGGAAATGATACAGGACCTTAAGAAAGACATAAATAGCACTCTCAAAGAGATACAGGAGAACACAGGTAAAGAGCTAGAAGCTCTTAAAGAGGAAACACAAAAATCCCTTAAAGAACGACAGGAAAACACAATCAAACAGGTGAAGGAAATGAGCAAAACCATCCAGAATCTAAAAATGGAACTAGAAACGATAAAGAAATGAGAAAGAGAGAAAACCCTGGAGATACAAAACCTAGGAAAGAAATCAGGAGTCATAGATGCAAACATCACCAACAGAATACAAGAGATAGAAGAGAGAATAATCTCAGGGGCAGAAGACACCATAGAAAACATTGACACAACAGTCAAAGAAAATGCAAAAAGCAAAAAACTCCTAACCCAAAACATCCAGGAAATCTAGGATGCAATGAGAAGACCAAACCTAAGGATAATAGGTATAGAAGAGAGTGAAGACTCCCAATGTAATGGGCCAGTAAATATCTTTAACAAAATTGTAGAAGAAAACTTCCCTAACCTAAAGAAAGAGATGCCCATGAACATACAAGAAGCCTATAGAACTCCAAATAGACGGGACCAGAAAAGAAATTCCTCCCATCACATAATAATAAAAACACCAAATGCACTAAACAAAGAAAGAATTTTTAAAAGCAGTAAGGGAAAAAAGGCAAGTAACAGATAAAGACAGACCTATCAGAATTACAACGGACTTCTCACCAGAGACTATGAAAGTTAGAAGATCCTGGGCAGATGTCATACAGACCCTACAAGAACACAAATGCCAGCCCAGGCTACTATACCAAGCAAAACTCTCAATTACCATAGATAGAGAAAACAAGATATTCTATGACAAAACAAAATTTACACAATATCTTTCCACAAATCTAGTCCTACAAAGGATAATAGATGGAAAACATCAACATAAGGAGAAAAACTACACACTAGAAGAAGCAAGAAAGTAATCTTTCAACAAATCCACACAAATCTAATTCCACCTTTTACCACAAAAACAACAGGAAGTGACAATTACCTTTTCTTAATATCTTAATATGAAAATTAATGTTATCAACAAATCCTAAGCAATTGAAATCCAAAAATATGAGGAATTAGAAATTTGTTGATTGTCATCCAATGGTCTCTCTAATTTGGTAATTGGAGAAATAGGTCCAATATTGTACAATTTGTATATACTTTCAGCTTGTTTGAGACAGTGTCTTGCTGTGTACAACATAAGGGTCTTGAAATCTTGCTTCTCCTATCTCAGCCTCTCTATTAGTAGTATTGTTTATTTCATGTTTTTACACTATACTATGGTTTTCAGAACAGCTTATATATTTCAAAAGTATTTATATACCCAAGGGAGACATAGACAATTAACTTGGGATGTGGCTTGTAGGAAAGAGAACAACAACAAAGAGTGAGACTGAATGCTTTGCTTGACATTTGTAGCTCTTGTATCAAGTTTGAAGAAGAGGACTTTACAAATTACTCTTTCTCTGAGACGAATGCTTTTCCAAATTATCCCAGCCAATGAACCAGATTCTTTTTTTTTTTTTTAGATAATTTCTTTATTTACATGTAAATTTTCCCTTTCCCAGGTTCCCCTCCAAAAAACAAACAAACAAACAAACAAAAACAACAAGAACAAACTTCTTTTGCTTCCCCCCTCCCCATGCCTGCCACCCCACCCTCTCCCACTTATTGGCCCTGGCATTCCCCTACACTGGGGCACAGAACCTTCACAAGGCCGAGGTCCTTTCCTCCTACTGATGATCAAATTTGCAGTCCTCTACTATACACATGCTGCCAGAACATTCAGTCCCACCCTGTATAGTCCTTGATTGGTGGTTGGGTCCCTGGGAGCTCTGAGGGTACTAGTTAGTAATTGTTGTTCATCCTAAGGGGCTGCAAACCCTTCAGCTCCATAGAACCTTTCTCTAACTCCTTCATTGGGGACAGTGTACTCAGTTCAATGAATGGCTGTGAGCCTCTACCTCTGTATTAGTCAGGTATTGTAAGAGCCTCTCAGGAGATAGCTATATGCTTGTCCATCCTTCAGTCTCTGCTCCATAGTTAATCTCTGCCACTCTTTCTGTGTGTGTTTGGTTCCCCTTTTTAAGAAGGAATGAAATGTCCACATTTTGGTCTTCCTTCTTCTTAAGTTTCTTGTGGTTTGTGGGTCATTCTTCCTATATTCCAGACTTCTGGGCTAATAACCACTTATCAGAGAATGCATACCATGTGTGATCTTTTATGAACCAGATTCTTACCCACACCTAATGTCTGTGCCACCCTCCAAGCAAAACCATTGTTCATTGAAACAGTTGGTGAATGACTTTATGAATAGACAATCTTAATACACACACCATTTCTTAAATGAATGTAAGCTGTTCTCTGTGGCCTGAGAATAAAGTCACTCACTCAAGTAAAAAAAAAAAAAAAGTATATTTCAATAGTTAAATGACACCATAGGAGACTTCACCAGTGGAAGAAGTCACTTTTTCTGAACTTGAAGTCATGTATATGAATGAGAAGTAGAGGAAACATATCGAGAGGCAGTTGCCAAAGAGAAAGAAGAAAATCTCTGATTGTATTAAAGAAATGTGATAGTCAGAAAACATTACCTGAAGATGCTTCCTCTTCTTCTGAGGCTGAAGCTGAATCTGTATATAAACCCAGAGACAGGATGCTTTGAAATGAGTGTCTTTTCATTGATCCTTTCTTTGTAGTCAATATGATCATTTAGCAGATTGATTTTATAAATATGACAGGACAAATAAGAAATCCATCTCTGTTGCTGGAGACACCACATGCTTTGCTTGCTGGGTCTACAGAAATCAAGGTAGAACTGAGCAGTCCACTTTGTTCTTGCTGCTTGTCTGTCACTATGCTGGATGGCATTATTCAGACTGTTGGGGAAGCCGTGCCATCAACAGTCTTCCTGAATTCTACATGTCGTACTATTGATTTGCCAGGCAAGATGTACCCATTGGTGTATGAGTGACATGACTGTTGTAGGTGTGACCAACTCTTTTCTGCTTGGATTTGAGAATGCCCTTTGGGAGTATGGTACTGTAAGCCTGGTCAAAAGCCCCTGATATAGGAAGTGATAGGTCTGGTGGGAAAGGTACTGATCTTATTTTGCTAAAAAGAATTTTATGGCTGTCAAGTTGATATTTAAATAATTATTTTTATGCCTGTAGATTGGTGCTGGTTTCTGCTTTGGTCAGAAAAGCTTCTTTTTGCTGTGGGTAGTGGTTGCTGCAGAGATTCATAAATGTTCAAAATGTTAATTACAAATGACTTAAAGGTTCAGCTCTAAGTGGGACCATGCCATCCCCTCCAATCAAGCTCACAAGAACATTGTTGAAGAGGAGTTGGACTGTTTGTTTCATTTAAGTTTGTGGCTAGTTATAACAGCTCATACTGCATCCGAAGAAAAATAAAAAAACTTCAAAACCAAAGCAGAATGTAAGTTCTACATTAAGGGTCATAGTGATTTGACATGCCATCTTCTGGGCGTGGTATGCCTATGGCTCTCTTGTGACTTCAGACTACCTGTGCCAAGACCTGAACAATACTGAACCCACTATTATTCTGTCATGGAGAGGGGTACTTATGAAGTCCTTTCCCTTTCTAAGGGGTTATAGAGAGTAAATGTTGGCTAGGGAGGGAGAGACATTTTCTTTAGTGGTCTGGCCACTGTTCCTGCAAATAACCCCCTGTGTCTGCCCCTGTAAGTTGCCCAATTTATACTCATTGGTTTACACACACACACACACACACACACACACACACACACACACACACCACTTGGAAGTAGAAGAGGGAGGTGAGCAGGAGTGGGAGGGTACAAGAAAGGGTAATCAGGTAAATCTGATAAAAATACAGTATGTACAAATGTATGAAATGTCAAAATGAAGCTCATTGTCATGTATCATTTAAACATGCTAATAAACATGAAAGATGAACATTAATAAATTAAAATAAAATTTCAAAGTGAACAGATCTCTGTAGTTAAGCAACACCATGGGGGACTTTGCCAGTTGGAGAGGTTGCTTCTGCTGACACTGAAGTAGTATCAATAAACAAAGACTAGAAGAAACTTACTTATAACCACGCCCCCAAACAGAAAGATTAGACACACTGAGTATATTTAACTTCAGAAATACAAGCTGAAAATGTTACCAGAGGACGTCTCCTCTTCTGCTGAGACCGAAGATGCATCTGTGTAGAAACCCAGAGAACAGGATGCTTTAAAGTGAGCAGAACAAGGTTGGTTGTGTCTTCTCATTGACCTTTACTTTGTGGCCAATATCATTAAGTAGGGTCACTTTCTAAATACAACATGACCAATAAGAAACAACACAACAGACACTTTACCATTTGGAGAGCTTGATTCTATTGAAGTTGAAGATGTGCCTATAGACGAAGAGAAAGAGGCATTCTTGGTTCATTTGCTTAATAGAAAGAGAGAAATGTCTCACAGGAAGAAAAACAAAAAGATGTGACAATCAGAGAGCATTACCAGAGGAGGTCTCACCTTCTGTGGAGGTTAGAGACACATCTGTAAGCAAACCCAGAGCAGAAGTTGTTACCTGAGTGACTGCTGGGCTGGGGAAATGACTCCTAAGCATGAGTTTGATCCCCAGAACCCACATCAAAGTCAGGCCTGGTAGTATGTACTTTTAATCCTGACACTGGGAAGACAAAGATGGGAGGATCAGGGCTCTCTGGCCAGCTTGGGTAGTCTAATTGGTGAACTCCAGGCCAAGAAGAGATCCTGTTTGTAAGGAAGTGGTTGGTATTCCTGAGGAAGACATCTGAGATTGTTCTGTGGTCTATATACATGGGCACATGTGCATGTGTACATGCACACATATGTATTATACATAGGAACGTACTTAGGCATTTGCATACACATAAATAATACACATATGCTTGCATGCATACACATAGGAAATGAATATCCTTCCATTGATATTTATGTTGTGGTCAGAATGTTCATTGAACAAGTTAAGTTCTCTTTTTAATATAACATAATAAGTGAGCAATGCATCTCACTAGATTAAACAACACAATGGAGACTAGATGCCCCATTGGTGGTGAATGAATGTCAAGGAGACTCAGCAATGTAAATGGTTATTTAGCTAAGCAAGTAGCTTAGAACCAAAAAGAATATTTAGATTACTCATTGGAGTGGTTATAGGTGGAGTGTGTGTATATGTATGGGAGTGTTGTGTGTTGGAGGCTGTGGTACATGTGCGTATGAGGTGTGTGTGTGTGTGTGTGTGTGTGTGTGTGTGTGTGTGTGTGTGTGTTGTCAGAAACTCTGATCTGGCTAAGGAGCTCTCTTTCTACTAATCCTCCCACCACCTTGTTCCTGGTCCCGGGTCTGGTTTGATGAGCCACTCTGCTCAAACACAATGACACCCTCAAGCCTGTCCTCATTTTAGCCCCAGTATCATGGTAACCACCCTGCCTACCTGTGCAGTGTGGCGGGCAGAGGCCCTTATCAGGTAAAGGAGCTACTTCTACTGGAGTGAGGATGATGCCTGATATGAAACACAAAAGGACATCAGTCAACTGATGGGAAGATTTCATTCTTTTTCTAGTTACACTCTATCCCACCATTATTGCCGTGTGCCTTTGTTTTTGGGGGAAACTGATGTGAGTTTCCTCTGTCTTTCTAAGTCAGTTAAAATATCCAAATTCAAAGCACACACTGTGATGCTATAAACTAAATCATTCCTGAAATGAAACCTGCTACTTGCATGATGCAGACTCATTCGGAAAAATATCATTCTCTTTGTATTGTGATACAGTACAAGATACAGTGAGGTATCTCAAAGGACAGTGAAGTAAGTGGGCATGCTTGTTCCACATCACTGTTGTAGCATCTACTAGCATCTTTGTCATTGCCAATCTGGGGCTAGCCCTACCTGTCCGTATTCCCCACAATTCACCTATGTTTTTCCTAATGTGCAGTGGGTAGGAAGGCCAGATTGCCAAGTGCTAAGAGCATACAAGAAGCAACAACACACTGGCAGGCTGCGAGAGAGGCTTTGTGGAATGCCCCAACATGAATTCAGCATTGGACTTGAACTTGGGGTCTTGACTTGGCTGCATAGAGGCTCTCTTGGTATCATTACTTCTGGGATCATGTCTATTTCTGCTAAGTGACTCTTGGAGAACCAGGAGTAAAACTGTGCTCGCTTGGCAGAATTTCAACATCATTTTATCCCCGATAGGGAGTGTAAAAATGAGCAGAAAACTTACCAGTTGCAAGGACCGAAACTGTGGCTGGATTTGAGGTAGGAACTGTTGAACCAGCAGGGTAAGGAAATTGTAATTAAATGTCATCTTTGTCAATCAAGTTTATTTGTAAAAGTAAATGACCCCACACACGAATGTCTCCTAATACATTTGATTCTGCTTTGTTCCCATTGGATTTCCTCATTTTTTTTGTCTTGTAAAGTTAAAAGGAGTTATCAGTGGCAAGGTATCACATGATATGGAGCCAAAAGACCTGACTCCCAGTGTTTATGTAACAGAGTATGTTACCCTGGGCAAGGCCGGAATCTCTGCACTTCGGCTACTGCATGGGAAGGTCTACCCAGTGGATCTGCAGTGTCTGTGACCTGCTTTTAGAAATCCTGACTCCTGGGGCTAAAGAGCACTTACTAATCTTGAAGCTGACCTATGTTTGGTTCCCAGCCCTCCACAGTGGCTCACAAACACCCATAACTCCATTTCTGGGAAATCTGAGGCTCTCTTCTGACTTCCGTCAGCAGCAGGCGCATTTGTGGTGCACAAACACTCATGCAAGAGAAACATTCACACACATAAAAATAAAACAAAAAGAAGAAAAAGAAATGCAGACTCTTATACACAAATCTGCATTTAAACAGAATCCCAAATGAGTTGTATGCTCAATAAACTCTTGAGAGACACTTATATAGAGATGACAGCAGATCTGAACACACATGGCAGTATGAGAGGGAAATGGGAAAACCTGTGCTTATGTGCAGGGCAGCCCTCTCTACTCAGCCTCAGCCAATTACTGTTGCAATGAAATTCACATACCATTGGGCATGTTGAATGTATTCTTTTTGGCCCAAGCTAGAGCTTTTGGACCAGGGGTATAGCTTGGGAGTAAATAACTTGTATGAGGCCTTGTGGATGACCCCTGGCATAGGGGAAAAATAACTAGATGTGTGGATTCTTATATAAGACCCTCTGCTTTTAAAACATGAGGCTAACAAAAAGAGAAGCTGCATCATTTGTAGGAAATGGATGCAACTGGAAAGATGCCAGTCTCAAAATGACAGATGACATCATGTTTTCCTTCATTTGTGGTTAATGGGTTTTCATATAGATGCATAAGGTCATGTGTGTTCATATGGTATGAAAGGAGAAGTGAAGATGTCCAGAGGATCCAAGGGACTGGTGGGAGTAAGAAAATGGAGGGGAGATGACGTGAGAAGGGACGAGCTTATGTACAATGTATACATGTATGGAAGTGTTTTTATGTAACACAGTATCATCTATAATGAAGATATGTGAGAACTATACACAAATTTGAAAAGTAGAAAACTGTGAAGCAAAAGATAATTTTGACACTCATAGGCAAAGCTGGGTGATCTGAATTTGAGTTCTTGAGTGGGTCAGTAGGCTCATGGTTTCCCCATTTGAGGTTTCTGGTCTCTGCAGTCTCTGAAGCTTCTTTCAGCCCTTGTAAAATGCTTGGCTGCAATGATGTCATACTTAATCTGTGCTGGCCTGGGCCATTTGGGAATATCCCACAGATTTAACACGAAAAGAAGGAACTCTTTTCACTGTTTGATTTGCTTTCAAGGTTAATTTTTTTCCTAAGCCTGGAAGATGGCTTTGCAGTTTTGGAAATATGGATGATATACCATTTTTGTAACTGTTCATGGTTCAGAGGGAACTTAGGTGGTTCCCTATATATCTCCAACCTATTGAAGTGTATGCTCTTCAACACAAGCTCTAGAATGAGCCTCAACTTATCATGCAGAGGAAATTTACAAGAGGGTATAAAGTGAGAAGGGCTTGCAGTCAAGAGCCGATAGACTCAGTACACAGCAGTGCACACATCTGTGGGGAGTTCCTCTCACTGTGTCCTGAACAACATATACCACTCAGACTCCAGGACATAGCTCTGAGGTCTTTATCCTCCTGTTCTCTGAGGAGTGATGGATCCTGTGGATCATTACCCAGTGGCTAACATTGGGCCAGAGCATAACCCCAGGTTCTCTGGCCCTGGGTCCCAGGGTACAGCATGGCTACTCTATGGTTATTCAAGAGCTTTCCTTTCAGTGAGAGAGATCTGAGCAAAATTGTGTTCAACCAAAAATTCCAAAAGCTCTGTTACTATGGGACTTTCCAGAAAACTTAATATATTGATAGACTATTCAAAATAGGGATCTGGTACTTCCCCTAGCACATACAGCTATGCTGTTTCTTCCTGCTTTCCATATCACTGAATTGGTGTCTGGTCCTGTGAACATGCTGGAAGCATGTGTCTCTGCATTATGTTATGAAAGTGTAGGCTAGAGTTCTATCTGAGATGTCTGAAGTCTTACGAAGATTACTAAAGAATGAAAACAGGTTGAAGACCCTAGGTATCAACCACATTGAGAATGGGAGGAAAGCTACACCAAAGTAGCTTTATCTCAGACACCAGATTCTGTATCAAAAAGGAAGGGAGCAGGAGCCACAGAGATGGCTCAGTTGGTTTGCACATATGCATAAGGACCTGGGTTTCGATTGCAGCATGCATCTAAGAGCTGGCCCCGGAAGGCTGAAACAGGCAGATCCTTGGATCTCACTGGTCAGTCAGCTTGGCTCAGTGAGAGACTCTGCCTCAAAAAATAAAGTAGAGAGTGATTGAGGAAGACACCTAATGCCAACTGCTGGACTCAACAAACACAGGTATACACATGCCCCCAACACATATGTGCATGCTCATACACACGTGAGAGATACTATGTGTAGACATACTATACTGCCCTCTAGTCCAGTTAACTCAGATATTGATGAAGAAGCACGTTATTTTGGTACAAATTTAAGGTATAATTTCCCCTTTCCTATATAACTTTTTAGAGACAGAGTCTTATGTAGGCCAGATTGTCCTCAAATTCACTTGTAGCCAATGAATTTTGATCCTCCCTCTTCTGCTTCCTGGGTGTATGATTACAAGCCCAATGCTATGCTGAGATCAAATGCAGGGCTTTATACATTTTACACAAGCATTTTGCCAAGTGAGCTGCATCCCAGTCACAGACTGTCATTTTCATAGGACACACAAGCAATCTATACATACCTGACTCAGATAAAACAGTAAAGAAAGAAACATTACCCGGTGAAGTTGGTCTTTCCGCAGCTGATGCTGAAAAGGCAAAGCAAAGAGAAACTTAGGAGACTGTTTTTATTTAGAAAGGCGGATAATACACGAGCTATATTTAAATCCCACCCAAGCAGCTCCTGGAATGTGAAACTAAATCAAAGAGCAGAGTTTGTGTTGCTATTGTTTTGTTGTTTGTTTGTTTGTTTGTTTTGGCTAAGACTGAAATAGAGATAGGGCTATGTGAAGGTAGGAAGTTAGAAATGTTCATGGTTTAGGGGACAGTTTGTCTGGGAGGGGTCAGAAAGGCCACTTCTCTGGCGCAATGAAGAGGATGTTTTGCACAGTGACAAATCACTAGGCACCTTCTTAATTTGGCCCTTAGATGAATAATATTGACTCCTTAATTATGCCAAATAAAGATGACAACACATTGCTGAGTCATCTGAACATGGAGAAAACAATTCCTTACAACAATGAAGCATATTATCTTCATTCAAATCTGTTAGTGCTCTATCAGGGTGGAACTACAAACGAGATTGCAGCCCAACTTCTCAGATCTGGGAAATAAAAGTGTCCTTGGTCAGTAAGCACAATGCTCAGTGCCTAGAGAACTCTGCCTACCTCACAGAGAGTGCGTGTGAAGTACGAATTATACAAGCAATCAACATGGTCAAAGTCCTGAGAATAAGTGGCTATTGGGTGCTCAGCTCTAAATCAGAGCCCAGGGAATGCTGAGAAGAGGGACAGAAAGACTGTAAGAGCTGGTGGTACAGGGGGCGCCATGCCTCTGGGCATGGTACGGCTGTGGCCCTCACGACTCGCTGCAGTTATGGTTATATGTTCAAGTTAGAACCAACATGATCACCAATGTACCAGCAGGCAGCACTAACAGGACTCGGCGGATTACAGAAAAAAGAAAGCAAAAAGGAAAAGCCTTGAAAGGAGGGAGTGGACGTGTTGAGTGGAATCTAGGTATTCATGGAAAGTAGGAGAGGGGAATTGGGGATAGGTCTGATCAAGACACACTGGCTGAAATTGTCAAAGGACAAATAAAATCTAAAACAAAAATACATTAAATAAACAGATGAATTACTTAAGTTCTCTTATCTTCGTCTCTGCCCTAGTTAAGAGATTCTTGGCCAAGGTTACTTTCAATCCATCTGATTTTTCCTTTCTTTGAAGTTGGGGTAGAGCAAAAGAAAACAATCCATAAACTTTGCTGAATGAAACAAACAAACAAACAAACAAAACAACAGGAAACCATCCCAAAGAAGAGGCCCGAAAGGAGACAGTTTAAATTAAGAAAGAGAAACTGGATTGTGTTCATTGAATTCTCAAGACCAGTTCTGAAAGTCAGCCTCAGAGCTCAAAGCAGACAACATAAGGAAAAGACCTTTACTGTAGTGGCTAGTGGACAGAGCCCCTAGAGAGTCCTTAGAGACAGTCGAGTCTGCAGGCTCCACAGGGAACTCATGGGTGTCGTGTAAAGCACGGCACACTAAGGAGTGACGGGCAGAAGCAAGGGGAGGGTAGGAAGTGGGGTTCTTACACCACAAAGTTTGCACAGCTTCCCCAGCAAGCTTTGGAATGCTGAGATAGCGCCTGGGGCACGATTAGCAGACCTCAACGGCATCCAAATGTCCCCAAGTTAATTTCCAATACCCTCATCAAGGATCACTGACAAAGCCAGCAGCTAGTACCTGAGCAGATGACACTGGCATCTTCTTGGTGGCCACAGTTGTGGACAGACAAGCCTGGGTGGTGGCACTGGTCTAGGGACATCTCACTGCCCTGGCACTTCACGTCATCCAGGAAGATGCTCCCCATGCCCTCTCCAAAATAGCCACTCCCAAGGGCGCTGACACCCTTCCCACAGTTCAGCTGCCGGCACACCACATGGGCATCCTCCATGTCCCAGAGGTCATCACAAACAGTGCCCCACGTGCCGTTGTGGTAGACTTCCACTCGCCCTTCACACTGGTTCTTTCCATCCACCAACCTGATGGTGAGCTGGTCTGGGGAAGACACAGAGGTTAGTCCTGGAGGGTCACGAGCAGCACGGTGGGCTTTTCTTTAGTTCTTAATACTATCCGTCTAGAACCAGAGGGGTCAAGGATACCACAAGAAGGCATACAGAGTCAACTAACCTGGGCTCATGGGGGCTCACAGAGACTGAGCCACCAACCTAAGAGCATGCATGGGCTGGACATGGGCTTCACACCCATATGTAGCATGGTCTCCCTGTGGGTCTCCTAACAATTGGAGTTGAGGCTGACTCTGACTTGACTACCCCATTTTGGATTCCTTTTCTCTAGCTGGGCTGCCTTGTCTGTCCTCAGTGGGAAAGGATGCAGTTAGTCCGGCTGCAACTTGATGTGCCACCGTGGGTTGTATGAGTTGCAGGGGGGCTTCCATTCTCAGAGGAGAAAGGGTGGGGAAAGTAGGGGGAGGGAGTGTGAGGTGAAACTGGAGGGAAGAGAGGGAGGGGGAAATATTATTTCTCTAAATCTGAGAACTGTAGGAAGCCTGGCTTCCTGCCTCTATGCACCACAGGACTGCACCATTTTAATGGTCCTAAGTGCAGTGACTTGCTTTCTCTGGCTAATTCTGATTTCTTTTCTTTTCTTTTCTTATTTTTTTTTCAAGACAGGGTTTCTCTGTGTACTCAGAAATCCGCCTGCCTCTGCCTCCCAACTGCTGGGATTAAAAGTATGCGCCACCACCGCCCGGCAAAATATCTTCTTTTGATTTCTTATCTCTAGACTAAAAAATATGTTACAGTTATTACAATGATTATCATATTCTTGGATCCAAGCCACGAATCCCATCAACATTCCTGCCAAATAGGCTAAACCCAAGCTTTGTCTCTTTCTTTTAGAAGCTTGCTTTTTGGTGCAAGTTCAAAGTTCAAGTTATCTAAAAGGCTGGGGCATGACAAGCAATAACAGTCTAACATGAACAGCGTCCCCAAGTCCACACGAACAGCCTCCCTCTGGTTCACTGTCTCCTTTGCCTCCCAGGAAGGATGAGCTTTGGGGGCCAGCAATAGATAGTACAGGCTATAAACTTGGGGAGATCCCTAGAAAGGTCTGATAACCGGGGGAGAAAAGCAGTGGGAATATTACCAGCTGTGGGAGCCACTCCTGATGAAGCTGAGGCAATACTAACAGCTGGAAGAGAAAACCAGAAACATTGACATCTGTGCGGGTTCATCTGATAAAATACCACAACCCAAGTGAGCACGAATTCCTGTCAGGCCCATGTGATGGGGCACACATGTGTGGTCAGTAGCCAGCTCATGCTGACAATGCCTCAGAGGTACCAGCCTTTCCTCATTTGACTTACTAATACTCACTGAGAACATCTCTCAACATCTTATACAGGCAGGTGGCGTTTAAGGGATCTGTGGCCATAAAATAGGAAATGGTATGGACACTTTAACTTAAGAGTTTTTATTTCCAGGTACAATGAAACTAACTCTTCAGATGTAAATAGAACAAGATAACCAGCAAACCGATAGAGTGGAGGAGTCACAGCCTCCCCCTCCACCTTGATCCTCACACCATCTCTCTCCCAGCCTCACTTCTGCCTGGCCCTAGGAGATGGAGAATGAGGTGTACCAGATAGTGGTGAGGCCCATCAGTGGAGCAATTAATTAAATAACAAAATAAGGTTTTAGTGGTCAAGATTTTTTAAGTTTTTTATCTATTCTCTCATATATTTCATCCCGACCACAATTTCTCCTGCTTCCTCTCCTCCCAGTTCCTTTCTCCCCTCTCCCCCATAATCCACTACTCCTAAGTTTTTCCCTTCAGAAAAGGGCAGGCCTCCCCGGGATATCAACAAACCATGACGTATCAAGTTGCAATAAGACTAGGCAACCCCCCTCATATCAAGGCTGGACCAGGCAACCCAGTGGGAAGAAAGGGTGCCAAAACCAGGCAAAAGTGTCAGAGACAGCCAGCACTCCCACTGTTAGGAGTCCCACAAGAAGACCAACCTTTACAACCATAACATGTATGCAAAGGGCTTAGGTTAGACCCATGCAGGCTCCCAGGTTGACGGTTCAGTCTCTGTGAGCTCCTATGAGGCCAGGCATGTTAATTTTGTGTGTTTTCTTATGGTGCCCTTGACCCTTCTGGTTCCTACAATCTTTCCTTCTTCTCTTCCACAGGATTCTTTGGTTACGGTTTTTTGTTTTTTGTTTTTTGTTTTTTGTTTTTTTGTTTTTTTGTTTTGAGTGGTTACCTAAACTTGTTCCTTGTAGCAAGAAAGTCTCATCATGGGAAGTGCGTGAGGAGAGTATTTGCATAGTTAAGCTGTCTGAAATCTCATCATGAGAACTTATGAGTTTGATGCACACAGAAGGACCATTCCCAGGAGTTTAATGGCTCTACGGAAGGTGTATGACTGCTTATAGAACTTCCATGTGTACGGTCGGGGGAACAGACTGTGACAATGGACACCCACTTCCTGACACTAGTGTGGCCAATGTTGTTGGCTGTTGGAGTCAAAGTGTGCAGGAGGAGGAGCATGACACTTTCAACACAAAAGCCAGGACAAGTGTGCCTCAGCAGGGGCCCTGTACCCTCTGTGTTGTTCTACCTAGTTTGTTGCTCGAGAGGAAAGTAAAGTTCCAGCAGAGATTAGGTACCTGAACATATGGCGCCTGCATCCTCATGGTGCTCACAGTTGTGCACAGAAAGGCCGAGGTGGTGGCAGCGCCCCAGGTTGGTCTCTGTGCCCAAGCATCTCACGTCGTCTAGGAAGATGGGGCCAGAGCCATCGCCAAACAGACTGCTCCTGGGGGCTGCCAGGGCCACCCCACAGCCCAGCTGTTGACATACCACTTGGGCGGCCTGTATCCCCCAGAGATCATCACACACAGTTCCCCAGGTCCCATTGAAGTAGACTTCTACACGGCCCTCACACTGGCTTCCCCCATCAGCCAGTCTCACCATCTGCAGATCTGTAGGAGCCAAAGACCGAGTCAGCTGAGGGTCCTTCAGTGCTCAAGGGGGACAGCGCATCAAGCTGTAGAATCCTAGCTTGGTGACCAGCCTGCTGTGGGGATAACATGCACCTGTCTACAAAGGACTGTGCAGGTGTGGGGTACCTATATACCCAAAGGAACATCTATGACCACTTTCTGTACTGGAAATTTAACATGTTTCTATCTATGCTGGATTGCTGTCCTGGGCAGTTTGGTTATGGGAATGAAGGCCACAGTCTAGCATTGAGGAAGATGTACCTAAAAATATCATTCTCCCACGGAGCTGTTTCCCTGGCTCTTTTTTTTTTTTTAACCATTTCTTTTTTGAGATTAAGGGTCTCACTAACATTCCTACGCTGGTCTAGACCTCATTCCCAGGTACACTTGGAACACGCAATCCTTCTGTCTCAGTCTCCCAAATGGCTGGGGTTTCCAGGCCTTTGGCACCATGCCCAGGGCTCACTGATCTTAAGAGTCTTTTTTTTCCCCCACAGAAAATCACTTTCTAAAGGCTAAAAACAATGCCTCTGTGAACTGAGAGCTCAGACTCTGTGTCCAACTTGGTTCTCTCCAGTAGGATACAACTGACAAGATACAATTAGTTGTTCATTGATTGACTCTAGAAAGCTGTAAACTATTTATCAAAGTGGGGTCACCATCCCTGAGGTAACATGTGGAAAAAAAAAAAACCTCCTGAACTAAAGCAGATGAAGTGGGTTCTCAGAGTCTGAGTCCTCGGGTCTGGGGCAGGCTCTTTGCAAGGGTTCAGTAGAGCATAGCATGGAGGCCAGCCTTTGAACATCAGATGCTGTCCTTGAGGTGAGTGAGTAAATTGACTCTGTCCTTTAAAAACAAGCAAGTCAGCAAGCAAGCAAGCAGACAAACCCACAATAGGAGAAGCCCATGTCACAGGCTTTACTGAGCTTCTTTGTTTTATAGCATCAAGGCCATGAAACGAATGTTCTTACTCTAATTCCTCCCTTCCTTCCCCTCACCCCCCATCCCGCCCTCTGTGCATGTGCTTGGCTTACTCGTGTGTGTGTGTGTGTGTGTGTGTGTGTGTGTGTGTGTGTGTGTACCAGATTAGATATCATTTCAGGTTTATTCTTCAGGACACCTACTACTACCTTGCATTTTGGAGTCAAGATCTTCCCCTCCCACCCCAGAACTGGCTGATTTAGCTTGACTGGCTGGCCAGAAATTCCCAGGAATCTGTTTCCATTTGTCCCATACTGGTATTACATGCATGGGCCACCATGCCTGGGTTCTGGAGACTGAACCAGGTCCTTGTGCTTGGGTGGCCAGCACTTCACCTACTGAGCTGTCTCCCCAGATTTGTTTGTATCATTTCTGTTAGTCCCAGTCAGCCTCAGGACAGAGATTCCCAGGCTGTAAGAGTAGGAAAGTACCTGGATGCAGATCCTGTGGATGTTCCTCAGGAGCTGTGGGAGCTGCACAGTAAGAGTAGGGGGAAAGTCACCACCTATGCAACCTCAGCAAACACAATGCCGCCTCAGACTCTGAAGCGTCACCTAAATCCTATAAGCGAGCTCGCCTTTAAACAACCCCACGGAGTAGCCGATCAAATAGTTTCCATTTAAATTGTAATAATGGCTCATGCATATATGGGCTCATTATTCTAAATAAGAATGAGACATTAAATTCATGTTGGGATCATGAAGCTCCGGCCTCATAGCAAGAGCCACATTGTTAGATCAACTCCATCTCAGGTCCCAAGTCCACACTGCAGATAGAGAAGGAGCCCCTCCCCTCGGGTTCTTCTGCCCCTAGGACCACCTGCACTCTGTGGCCTGCCAAGGCCTCTGCTGCCCGAGCATCTTGGGTCAAAAGCTGATATCATACTTTCCTGCTGAAATGTGGTGTTCATGTGCAAAATGGATGACACACCAATATGTTAATTTCAGGATACCTTTCCTCTGGGTGCATGGCAGGCACCCCGGGAATGAGAAATAGCCCTGGTCCTAATCTTCTAGCACAGTCTAGAGAGCAGGGAATTGTCAAAAAAATAATTTAAAACTCAGATGAGAGACCCAGTGTGGTAGTAACCCTTTTGGTAGACTCTAGTCACCAAGTAGGAAATACGGCATTCATGAATTCATAGATACCTGGATGTCCATTAGCTGCAGAATCTATAGAGAGAATGTAAACATGAGAGGGTATATATTAGAAACATGATGGTGAAGTGGCCTAAAGGACATAGTCTTTGTTTAATTATAATGGAAGGAAGCTGGGTGTGAGCAATTCTTAATCATCCAAGACTGCTCTTCTGCTGTGGGCTTTCACCTGCTTAAAAACCTGGGCACACTATTCTGGCTGAATTAATCTTAATGATAAAAATGATAACAGCTAGCCATTTTGAATAATTCCTAGTTTTTTAGATGCTCGACTAAACATTGTATGCAGGTTGCCTTGTTAACTCCTACCAACCCATGAGGACTAGTTTGTTTGTTTGTTTGTTTCTTTCTTTCTTTCCTTCCTTTCTCTCTTTCTTTCTTTCTCTCTCTCTTTCTTTCTTCTTTCCTTCCTTCCTTTCTCTTTTTTCTTTCTTTCTTTCTTTCTTTCTTTCTTTCTTTCTTTCTTTCTTTTTCTCTTTCTTTCTTTCTTTCTTTCTTTCTTCTTTCCTTCCTTCCTTT
>JADRCD010219882.1:0-11914 GCA_019843815.1 Montemys delectorum
GGCTGTGAATCTTACGATTCAATGTCCCTGTGTGCTTAGCAAGCACCAGCCCTGGGTTCAACCATAAGAATAGACACACACACAGAGGTACACACAGAGCACAAGCACATGCACACACACACACACATGCACCCCACATCACAGATAATAGGCTGTGGAAAGATGAGAATCATGACCATTGCTGTTGCTGTGGTTAAACACACACACACACACAAACACACACCACACACACTACACACACACACACACACACACACACACACACTCGCACACACACAGTGAAGAGCACTCTGTGGCAAAAGAAAGGAAGCAAAAATCCTAACAAAGAAGGTTTTCCTTTTGGCAAGGAGGAGTTGAGTCATGATCAGTTTTGAGGGTAGACTTGATCCATACTCATGGAAGAACAGCTCCTACAGAAAGCCCAGCCTTGGTAATTTCCTGTAAAGAAATATTTCATAATGCTGAAGGTTTTTTTCCATCCTGAAGCAAATTGTATGTGTTAGTGTTGTGGCACACATGGCTATAGGGTTTTTAAATGGTTTTTAAATTTAATTTTTAAATTTAATTCACAAGAACAGATTTGAGAGAATTTTTGTATGTATATATATTTTGGTAAATCAAAATGGAAATAATTCTCTTTATCTGTCTGCATTCAGGATTCAGTATCAAATCGATTGTGACTTTAAAAAAAAAAAACTGAGTTTGGAAACATAATATTTTATTATTCCCTAAAAGTAGTTTTCAAAATCAAAGCAAGGTAAACTAACTATGGTGGGCCCAAGCACACGGTATTCGGGGTCCATTTCCAACAGCATCTAACAGGAGTATCAGCTAGCCTGGCTTTCAGACACTTCTGGGGAAAACCCACCATCCCATCTCCCTTTTTCAAACTCTCCAAAATCAGAGCTAAATTATCACGTTTCCCACTGAGACATGGCAAAACACTGACACCACGTTTAGGCAAAATTTCTTTATCTCAGAGAACATAGTGGAGGACCTATTTTTGGATACCCTATCTACATGTCTCCCTTACAAATACATCAGGCTCAAGTATTAAAATACACTGAAAGCATCCCAGCCTTGTTGCGTGTTATGATATAGACTTGTTTTCATTTTGCATGTAATTAGCTCATCAATGATCGTGGCAACTGCAGAAGCCAAACCTAAGATTCAATCATATTTTAAAAATTGCCTTTATTTTGGCTGCAGAACACTACAATAATATTATGTCAGGGTTACATGCTATACTTTTGCTTAAGTGCTTCTTCGCGTAAACTTCTAAAATGTTATCCACTAATATTAGTTGAGGACACTCCCCTGTAAAACGCAGACGACCTGCAGAAAGCATTGACGCCTTCTCAGGCCCGCCATGCTGGAGCTCTGACACAACCACCTTGGGGTAGAAGGACACAGCAGGAACTCCACTCTCGGATGTAGAGTGTCAGCCCAAGCCTGATGGCAAGCTGAGCTCTAAACCACAATGCACAGGGGTTCTTTGCCACAAGTGGATGTTTTCATTGCCCTCCATGAGAGTCGCCCAGTCTAAGAGTCTGGTAGAAGAAGAGCCAACTTCTCATGGTGGTGATTCTCATAGAAAGCAATCCCTGCCCTACTGGTTTTAGATTGCACTACTGGGAACTTTTTCCCTCAGATTCTAATGTCTTCGATTTTTCTCATTATCTTAAAATCATGCACATTAATTATGTTTTTTAAAAAAAGCTAAGATGAAGTTCAACAGAACACATTAACCCCACATAGAGTGCTTATACTTAAAAGCCATTCTGTTAACATTTTGGTATAGATCTTTACAAAGTTTCTATTTCAATACTTCTCTTAAAATGTTAGTGTTTACGTGTAACTGTAATGTTTATTTACCAAATATGTGAGGTTCCCCTACACACAAATGCCCTGTTTCATTTTCAGAAACTGTTTTCATTGCATTCTCTTTGGGGGGATCAAATTATATGTGCCTTAATTATTGCATTTCAACTAAAAGAATAAAGAAAAATCTATGTGGCATAGTATACTTCTATTTATTATCAGTGAGTGCTTTCCTATGTCCCAGGAACTGATAGGACAAAACCTATTACCCGTGCATGATAAAAGTGATGAGGTTCTTATTTCGTTAATAGTTTGTAAAGGGCTTCCAAACATCATCATCACTCGCATTCCCTTTCTCTCACCTGCCTTCCCAGGGACCTCACCCCTCCCCCATTTCCCTCTGGTGTCCTGGTTCATTTCCCCCAACCTTCACTTCTAACTCTGAGTTCTATTCGCTCAAAGGCAGAAGACAATGACTTAGGTTCTCACCAGGACAACACTTTGGAAAATGTAAATATAGACCATAACGATAGCCTTCTATGCACATGAATGGGGATCCTTACAAAATAGCTGTGAAGCATACAAAGATGGTAACAAGAAGAGAGACATCTGAGTGGCTCGGGGAAGAAAAGAGATGGATGGGAAGGAAGCATTTGATTGCAGACTCTTTAGGTTCCATGAATGAATGCTTTATAATACCATCTATTTAAAATAATATTGGAAATAGAGTCCTATAACAAAAACTTAAGGCATAGGCTATTTGCCAGGTTCCATGATTTACCAACTGCCCATAAAAATGCAACTTAGAACTCTAACACTTATCATCTTTCGGATAAAGACTAGAAAAGTACTTCTTTCTCAGAAGCTAATGTTTGTTGCCGTTTTGTTCAATGACAGACTTAAAGTGCCAAGTTTGAATCAGTGACATAGGAACTCATAACAGTGTCTGCTCTCCTGTAGAGAGATAATGTCAAACCAGCTGCTGCTGCATCTGCTTTGAATACACATGTGCTTGTGCTCAGGCACACTCGAACACACACACACACACACACACACACACACACACACACGCACGCACGCACGCACGCACGCACGCACGCACGCACGCACACGCTCACACACACAGCGTAGGAAAGGCAGCATATGGAACAGTTCCTCTGTTGCCCTACAACAGAAGACCCAGGGCGGCAGGAATCCTAACTTCATCTCCGGCCTTTTTTGAAACACAGGCTACACTAGTTCTTGTTATATAAATCATATCTGTGCCCTTTAGTAGCCTCCGTGCAACGGTGATGCAGGGCGGGCATGAGAGTCTATGCGGTCTTCAAATACTTGTGATTTTTGCACCCCTAATTTCTCATTCTCTATTTGCAGGTAGTGAAATCAAAGTTATCCGGACAGCACCATGTTATCAAGGTGAAAAGATCCAAGAACCGTATTGTGGAGAAATACTTCAGCAGTCAAAGCAAACTAAAACAACACAATTCTGTCCCAAATGTTCATTCACCGTATCATGTCAGAGGCCCGATAAATCAGGTTTGTGCCGAAATCCTGCTCAGCAGAATGTGTGCGAGTCAGAGGTCTGCGCAGGCTCCCTGAAGGAGAGCCAAATTCACAGTTAGAAATGGACCTTTCGCCTGAACCTGAGAACTAAATGTGCCTCACACGTACTTTGCAATGATTGTGCACTTACCAGCACAAGCATGCACAGCAAAGCACACAGCTCGCAAAAGCACAATGACACATTTTTTTTCTCATGACTGTACACACTCACAAGTGACCTTGAGCATCCATTAGTTTTAGGTCGAAGCACAGAGCTATACGGAGATCACTTGAACTGTGATCACAAAGTACAACCATGTGGACCAGATATTGGACTGCAACAATAAACAGAAATACAGAAACACAACAGCATGGAGATAGGGCAATGCAGGTCCTGTGCTCTCCTCTCCATAGGTTCACTAATGTAAAGACGTTGAAGAAGCAAATACATTCCGCATGTAAGGAAGGATAACCCTGATGTTTCTACCGGGAGAAGGGGGGTACTTGTGGTGGTTTGAGCTTTGTGGATCCAGTGCTTAGGAAAAATATTTCTTCTTATGTTTTTAAAATTGTACAATGAAAGGGAAAGAGCAGGAGTGATTCTCTACAGTGGAATTCAAAGAGATTCTCCGAGAGTAATAGGAAGCAATGTCTTACTCAACTCTGAGTTCCTGTGTGTTCCACAAAGAGCCCCATCTCCAACTGTCTGTGAATTTAGATGGGAAGCACAGTCTAAATGGATGATATGCATAATCTTAAAGTATGGGACACAGTAAAGTTCCCTGTTTGTTACTTTGTATACTTGTGGATGCAGTTGCTAAGGAAGCTTTCAGTTGCCCCTATAGACCTGTTTAATTTAAGACAACAGTTACATTTCAGATACTGTGCAAAGGATTGCAGATTCTCAAATGTAAGCGTGAAGCATTTCCTATATATCCACAAATAGTACTATGTGACTAGTACCTGTATTCTTCTGTGAACACATGAGTTTAATTCAAATTAGAATAGGCGTACAAGTACCTTTATGTAAATTGTGGACTAAGTACAAAATGTACCTAATTCCAGCATTGAAAGCTTTCTCTTCTGTCTTTTTAGGTACAAGGTGGAAATTTTCCTTATTATACAATTTCTTTGTTGTGAGATAACATCTCACTGCTGTGGTGGATTTTAAAGGATGATTTGGGCATAAGGAAAGGAAGCTGAGAGGGATAACTCAGTATGGAGCTGAGATTTCTAAAAATACAAATACCTCAAGTTCATTGCCACAAAAAATGAAACTATTTTGACCTATTGACTCATCAATTATTTAGAATGAATACTCACCTCCTTCAAATGCTCTATTTTTATATATACATATATATTTTATAAGAACATAAACATGAATTTATATTTAACTGTTTTAAATTATATTTAAATACAAATATCATTGATATAAACATTACATGCATCTAGAAATAGATTTTTTGAACGATGGTACTGAATTAACATAAAAATGAAGTATTTTTCATATTTACACATATATGCAGACACTGTTTTTAGATTTTTCAGTTATTTTCCCTGATATAACATGTTAGCAATTGATGTAGCTGCTCCATCAAATGTCAGCATACTGCGTATTCACCCATGTTGTCCAGTTTGTGCTAAGCCTTTTGAAACTCACTCTCCACATAACTGTGGAAACCCTCCGACTCGAGTCAGTTGTACATTTTCCTCTTCACCATTGAAATAATACTAGATTTTAGAAGCAACCGTAATGTATTATCAATAAATGTCTAGTTGGTAACTATGTGTGTCCGGAGAGCATCTTTTACCATCCCTCTTTTACAACCATTGTTAGATGTATTCATTTTACTTTATGTATATGTAAGTTCTGCCTGTGTGTGTGTATTGTGTGTGCGTCATGGGAGGTCCTGGCACTGAGGAAGGTCAGAAGAGAGCATTTGATTCCCTTGAACTGGAGGAGCTCCAGAGGGTTCTGAGCCAACGTGTAAATGCCTGAGAATCAAACTACTCTGTCCGAACTTGTACCCCTAACCACTGAGCCATCCTTTCTGTTCCTTACCTTTTTGTCTACCAGAATTATACAACCACACAAAGACTAACAACTGGGAAGGTGTATTGTCAAGTGGATCCCCACGCGTGTGAGAAGCAGGATTGACTGCATAGTTGATTCAGCTCTGACATCATCTCAGTAACAAGATGAACTCACTGCTGTGACCTAAGCCTTTGAATGTAGTTTAGTAATAAGTATTTCTTTTTATTTTTGTATGAGAAGGCACTGAGATTCTTTTTTCTTTTTTTAATTAATCATTTTATTCATTTACATTTTAAATGATGTCCCCCTTCTCAGTTATCCCTCCACAATCCCTCATCCTATTCCCCCTCTCTCCTCCCCTTTGCCTCTGTGAGGGCGCTCCTCCACCCACTCACCCATTCCTACCTCATCCACCACTCTAGCATTCCCTTATACTGGGGCATCAAATCTCCACAGGACCAAGGACTTCCCCTCCCTTGGGTGTCAGATAAAGCCATTCTTTATTACATATATGTCTGGAGCCATGGGTCCCTCCATGTATATTTTTGGTTGGTGGTTTAGTCTCTGGGAGCTCTGGGTGGTCCAGTTAGTTGATATTGTTCTTCCTATGGGGTTGCAATCCCCTTCAGTTCCTTCAGTCCTTCCACTAGCTCTTCCATTGAGGTCCCCAGCCTCAGTCCGATGCTTGGCTGTGTGTATCTGCACCTGTATTGGTCAGGTGCTGGCAGAACCTCTTAGGGAACCATACCAGGTTCCTATCAGCAAATGCTCCTTGGCTTCCACAATAGTGTCAGGGTTTGGTGTCTGTAGATGGGATGAATTCCTAGGTGGGGCAGTCTCTGGATGGCCTTTCCTTCAGTCTCTGTTCCATTTTTTTGTCCTTGTCTTTCCTTTGGGCAGGAACAATTCTAGATTAAAATTTTTGAGATAGGTGGGTGGCCCCATCCCTCAATTGGGGGCTGGAGAAGGCATTGAAATTCTAGTGACTGTTTCACTCACTTAACTAAAGAAACTCTGTTTTGCAATGGGTAAATAGATGTGACTACGTGCCTTTCCAAACATACTTCTCTATTTTAGAAAGTTTTAATTTGAGCAGGGGGAAATAGGAGTAGGTCTTTAAAAACACTTTTAAGTGTGAAAGTTACAGGAAGTGTATTGTTTTGAGTAAGAGTTGATCAGCATCCAATCTAAACTCAACTTTTAAAAACACATTTATAATATTACAGGTCAAGAATGACTGCACAAACCTTTCCAAGCAGCTCTGTTGACATTGAGCAAGGGTGATAAAATGTGCATATGTGTACAAGTGTGCATGCACATGTGCATGAGGATGTGTGCGTGTGTGTGTGTGTGTGTGTGTGTGCACATGTGTGTGTTAAAGGTTCAGTGTAGTGTTCACCTGTAACCAAGCAGAACCATATAGAGATGTCAAAATGCACTCACCTTTTCTTGATGAGCTGGCTTACACTGGAATCATCAAACCTTTTTAGACTGGTTTCCTTTCTGTCTAGAAGTCTTCCTCACAGAGGACTAGGTCTCACCTTAAAGCATTGGGAGAGCTTACTGAAAACAATTCTAATGGAAATAAGGAAGAAAATAAAATGCAGTGGTATCCTGCATCTTTCGCTGGTCCCTTTAGTTCCATCTCACTGGAAAATACCAAAACAAATATTTAAAAAAATGGGTGTAAAATTACATTATCCAATAAAAATTCCTTTCACAAGTCTCTAGCTTTGGCATGGAAGGAGAATAGAGGTATTTACTATTTTGAAAGTTTGAGCCAAGATTACACTAAGCATTATTCTTCATTTAAGTAAATGATGAAACAGAAATACAAGAAAGTCCCCCAAATCTGTACTATTAATATTATAGTTAAAATAAACAAGTGAAACAATTATTTCAAAAGCACACATCCCAGCACAAAACAGCAATACCCAGCTCCCACCTTTCTGACTGGATCAAGGAATAACTGCTCTGCCACTGGTACTTTGAGTTTTGTTTGTTTGCTTGCTTGGTTTTTAGACAGAGGCTCCCTATGTAGCCTACCCAGGTCTGGAACTCAAGATTCTCCTAATGAATGCTGGGATTACAATCATGAATCATCATGCCTGTCTGTGGTTTTTTTTTTTTAATATGTATTTAAATTTCAAATGCTTTTGATTGCTCTTGGAAGTGAAGGCATTTTTGATAAATCATTTCAGCTAAAGGAGTTGATCCAGAAGTTGTCAAAACTCCCACCCCTACCCCAAGGACCTTAAGAAAAGAGGGTTCTGCTCATGCCTGCAAATGAGACTCTGTGTTTGGCAAAATTTCCACGGTTTCCTATGGTCCTAGATCCTTTTATGGTGTTTTTATTGCTGCAGTAACTGCTGTTATCAACTTCCATAGTCCGGTGATGACTCACTCATTTGGTGTACAGATGGCCAGACTCTTTTTCCCCTCACCAATACAAACCATGTTCGTAACACCACAATCTACTTTATGTCCACTGAAATTGACAGCATTTATTTTGTGAGTTACTTAAACACTGCACACTCAATAATACATAATCTATTTGTTCACTCTATTTATCAAGGATAATCTGAAAGTCTACTTACCATGTAAGTCAGCATAATTCCTTAACTCTAACGGAAAGAACATCATAGCCACATTTAGAGACAGCATTACAGCACATGCCTACCTGGTGGCAAAGTTCACACAGGTTAGGCTGGGATGTGTGGTTGCTGGCATCTTCATTACATCTCTAGGCTTCCACAAAAAATTTTCATTTACTTAGTAAAAGCCTTTTTTCTAATACTGTGTAATAAATCTTGGAAAATATTTCAGTTTTTAATTAAATTATGAAGAGACATTATCTATCTCAAACTAAGATTTTTGCCCCCCCCACCCCCACAATGATTCACGTATAACACCCATCATGTTCATTTTGTTACAGGTAATTAAAAAATGTATACTTTTTATTGCACAAAAAAGTAATTCCATAAGTCTCCCTAAGAATGCTCAGATACATTTAAAGCAAAGTGATTATAATTGATTATGATCACATAAGCATACAGAAGTAAGAGGGTTTCATAAACTTAAAATGTGTTTGGTTGATTCTCAACCATGTAGTGGTTTTGCTTATTATATGGTTAGTGGGCACAGTGTGTCAGCTTGATGGAACTTTTATCAAATGTGAACAAATGGGACATGGTCCAGACATACTTTATATTGCCTTCTGTTATAGCTCCACTTGCTTTTATCATAAGAATTGATGGGTTGAAATCTTATAGAATTCATTTTTATGTGAGTATGACATCAAGGCCGATATTTTAATTTTCCTTAAAGTCTATCATTCATATTGGGTCCATAGTATACGAATTTTAAAGATTAGAACATTAACTAGTCTTAGAAAGTAAAAGTTTGTTTGCAAGTTTTGAGACAGAGCCTCCCTCTATAGCCTAGGCTGGCCTTGATCTCTTAATCTTCCAGTCTTGGCCTCCAGAGTGCTAAGGTTATAAGACTATGACACTATGTGTGGCAAAAAGAAAGAAAGAAAGAGAGAGAGAAAGAGAAAGAGAGAGAGAGAGAGAGAGAGAGAGAGAGAGAGAGAGAGAGAGAGAGAGAGAGAGAGAGAGAGAGGTCAAGAATTTTAAAATAAAATGAGGACACAACTCATGTGGACACAACTCTCCTTCAAAATATGAAAGGTTATTTGGTTTCCAGTTCATTTTTACCTTACTGACTAAAACTCTGAGAACATAACCCATGTAGCCCTTGCTAGTAGATGTGTGATATGAAAGAATCGTACATGAAGCCAGTGCTGAACCCACTGCACCCTAGGTTAGCTCCTAAGGACTTCACAATCAACATGAAGTTGAAAGAAAAGAGATCAGACCTTGTGCAGGCCTCTGGGGATCCTTAGAAAGATGCAGATCATAAGCCCCTTCCAGATGCCTTGGCAAATGTTAGGTGCCTTTTCGAACCTTCCCCTTAATATATAAGCCATTCTTCAAGGTCTAATAGCCCCTAAAATAAAAGCATAAATAATCATTTTATGTGTTTACTGAGCCAAACTTGGTAACCTAAAACAACCAAATAGCAGGCAAATGTACTTTTAATTATACATTATTTAATAAGAAAAGTAGAAAATGTGCCGTAATTACTCATATGGTCTTTGTCTGGAAAGCCTGAAATGACAGCTCATTGTCCACTAAATTGGATCCCCAACTCCCAGCCAAAGGGTCATTCCTTCAGGGCAATTCCAATTCCTGTTCATCTCTAACTTTGTCCTTGAGATTGAAGTTATTCAGCATTTCTCTGTGTGCATCTACTACATAATACAAGACTTACCTTAAAGCTTGTATTTCACATTCTCCCCTATGCCTTAATTACATGTAACATAAAGTTTATGCTTAAAAGACTTTCCAGCTTTACAGTTTCATAAAGAGAACCTATGAACCTTTGTTAAAAATGTCTGCCCACATAATTAGCAGAACATAGGATTATCTGCAGCTACTCTTTATAACATAAAATTTGTTCTGCATTAGGAATAGTATGAGTGGAATTGAACCAATACCTTTGTAAGCTGAAGTCAACTTAGTCATCAAATGGCACCAGCCTGGATCCTCTGGTTTCCACCATGTGTGCATGCCCACTGGGGAAAGCGAGTTCCCACATGCCTGACAGGAATATGCATTTCAATGCTCACATTAGCTATGCAAAAACAGTAGCATGTTTTTAAAAGGGTGTGGACCAAACCATCATCACAAGCTATTCACGCCAAGAACAGTCTCCTTCCAATAGGATGGAGTATTCAGGGCCATGTTACTGGTAAACACCCAGAATGCATTCTTGGCCGCCTATCTTATGAATAAATTTATACCTTCTATGAATTATTTATAGAATATGAGGTGAAGCTGATACAGATATTGCCTCTCAGATTCCTGCTTCCCAGAAGAATAGGCAATCTCCAATGGGCAATTGGCTTAAGTTGTGTTTTTCTGTTTCCTGGGATCATCGTAAGTCTTTGATGTATTATTGCCTTCCTTGAAGTCAACTTATCTTCTGATGGACGCATCACTGGGCAGACATCCCCAGTAAACTGTTACCAAATACAGTGGAAGCAAATGCCTCACCTCCAGCATGGGCTCCTCATGCTGCTTCTACAAGTAGAAAACCTAAACTATTGGGACAGACCAGACCTTCTCTGGTTTGTGTCTGGGTAGGGTGTACGTCAAATAAAAGTGTGGTTTTTTTTAAGTAATTATGTATTATTTTAAATGAAAGCATCCACACTGTGTGTGACGTGTATATGCATGTCGCCTTGTACATCCACAGAGTAATAGACAAAAGTACCAATTAATCTTGTTCCCATTGAATGGTTCTTAACATAGTCCTCTCAGTTTCAATTTATAGCAGTAAGTAAAACCTTTAGAATAATAGACTCTATATCGCTGGATGCATTTGCCAGGGGCTTGTCTGGGCATGTGGGGAATGTGAATATAGGTCTATGCCAAGCATTGGCAGCACCTGTAGGGATGTGCTGGTGAAACATCTGCCAGATGCTCTCCTGAGAGGTGAAAAGTGCCGGGACAGCCACAAATCACCAGTACAGGAAGACAGTGAGAAATACTAGACCAGCCACACAAGTTTAACCTTTGAACCTAGAAAGAAAGCAAGCGGGTCTCTTTGGGGACCCACTGAAAATAAATGGATCAACAGAGTTGTTGAAGAAACCATCCAACAGCTATCCCAGTGATGCACTTTGCCTTTCTGCTCTCTGGTCAGCTACTCAGCTTGCCTCTGTGCCCCTGACCTCATGGGATTCACACTGCCAGTTGCTGAGATTGGTGGATGAGGACTGAGGTGTTGACAGCAGTCTAACTGCATCCTGTGAGCAGGGGGTGAGAGCACCATTCAGTGCAAGGCACTTGACCAGATCACAAGTGTGCAGCTTGTTGTGTTAAAATATAACATCTTCCAAAAAAAGGGGTTTTTTTTTATTTTATTTGGCCTCCACCACAACTTATCTCCCCTTTTGTTCCCCCATCTCTCTCTCTCTCTCTCTCTCTCTCTCTCTCTCTCTCTCTCTCTCTCTCTCTGTGTGTGTGTGTGTGTGTGTGTGTGTGTGTGTGTCATTCTATCATCCCAGTTTCATACCAACTATGGTGTATTCTGCCCCAATAATCAGTTCCTCAAGGCTCAAGATGAACCCACACAACTCTAGAGTGGACAATATTTTAAACAGGACAGAGGCTCCATAAATATTGTTATCTTGTATTCTGTCCTCTCTCTCTCTCTCTCTCTCTCTCTCCCTCTCTCTCAATCTCTGAATCCCCAAATCCTTTCTCTGTCTTTGCTTAGGAATTAGTCCTCTCTGATCACCCTTCGGCCTGTCCCTATCCCTTCTTCTGTTTAAGCATGTACCTCTAGAATGTAAGCTGCTGACAGCAGGAACAGAGGGCTTTTCAGCTCTGTGGAGCTTCCTGTCGTTGTTCCTGTCGTTGTTCCTGTCGTTGTTCCTGTCGTTGTTCC
>JADRCD010219882.1:11924-22903 GCA_019843815.1 Montemys delectorum
GTCGTTGTTCCTGTCGTTGTTCCTGTCGTCGTTGTTCCTGTCGTTGTTCCTGTCGCTGTTTGCTAATGTTCTGCTTGTGCTTTTAAGTATCAACATATACTGTTCTTACTACACAGTTCATACCTGTTAAGGTTTATTTCAATTTCAATTGTCTGTGTGTCAACATGTGTGTAAATATGGGTGTCTGTGAATGCCCCTGGAGGTGAAATTATGGGCAGTTGTGAGGAAAGTGGTAGGAACCAAATTCAAATGTTCTGCAAGACCAATATACACTCCTAACTATAGGCTTAGATTTTTTTCAAAATCTACTTTAATAAGGGTTCTCAAACACTCCAGCCTCTCTTCTACTCTACCATCCAAAGGTAGGGGAGAAAAGATCGTAAATAGAACAAGGAGATGTGGTCCTGTTTAGAAGGAGTTTTAAGGGGTGATTCCAATCTCTCTTGTCAGAATACCAACAGCCCAGTTCAAAAAGTGTCCCCAAACGTGAATCATCACCAGTAAAAGAATGCAGCCGAAAGAGACAGACAGGCCTCTACCGAATTGGCAAGAGTCAGCAAAGGTGACCAGACTAGCAGGGATACCAAGAGAAGTTCTCTGCTGTGTCTCTCCCAGTGAAGTGAAGATCATCAAAGAAATGACACCAACAAAACACTGCATGGCAAGCAATGCAAACGCCCCATCCCCGTCTATTGAATCTTACTTAGACTCTATCCAGACATCATGTGTCCTCTCGTGGGGTGCCTCAGCAAAACATCACATGCATCGGCATCACACGACACAACCAAAAATTTTCACTTCGCCTAACTGTTCAGCCATCTCTCCCAGGTTTATTCTTTGTAAAGTATACAATTCTGGAGTTGTAAAGACATTTATAACCTGCATTTAAATATGCTTAAATAGTTAGCTTACTCAAAGTAATTTAACTTTAGAATGTTCTGTCACTTCTAAAGGAAAAATGGCAGCTACACTCCTCATATTCTCTCTTCCATTCCCACACTTAGGCAACATTAATCTACTTTCTTTCTTTGTGAATTTACCTAGCCTGGAGGTTAATATGAATAAATTCATACAATGTATAAACTCTTACTTCCTCTTTTTAAGTTTCGATTTTTTTTTCTACATACTGTTTAAAAATTACTTGCTTAGTATAGAAAGGACAACTAATTTTTATAAAACGGATGATACAGTGCTCTAACAAACACTAGCATTTCCTGGGCATAGAAATTGTGCTCCAAGTAGAAAAGGCTTTATGAATGCATTGTTTTGGAAATAATGTCATCACTCGTGGAAGCCCTCGTAAGTACCAATTGTTGGTTCCCATTGTGCTCTGGCAGTAGTTTGGGAAGATGTGTGCTTCAAATGAAGTTGACTATCTAGACCCAATGGGAATGCTGAACCAGAATAAAGCTTGGGGCTTCTACGGGCAGGAAGTGCTCCAGGCCTCCTCCTTGTCGTACCCCTCCTCATTGCTTATTGGGGCAAGAATGGATGATGCTTTCTTACTCTGCTCCTATCAAAACTTGAAAGGCTTGAGTGACGCCATGCACATGTCTAAATAAGTAACAGGCTGCATACAGGAGTTTTTAAAGAATATAGAGTAATGTTATTTGGGTTGCAGAGTGCCAGGTTATCAGCTGCCCAGGATTAGGATTATTAGAAGCAGCAGAGGGAATCACAATAACTTGCCCCCACAATGCCAGTCTTATATCAAGATCCCAGGAGATGGGAGAGATGCAGAACTGATGGCCTCATTCAGATCTGTCGGCTAAGAGGAGCTTAACGTGCGTGGGAAGGTAGCCATGCAGTCTCTGTTCCTTTGGCACGCACGCCAGGAGGGCATGGCTGCTAACCTAGAGACACATCTCGTGCAGCTTCCTTTCTTCACTGTATGTTTGTCAAATGCAGTATTAGCAGAGCAGCAAAATTCATTTTATATCATAAATCTTCATTTAATTTTATAGATAGTAAGTCCCAACAGTTGCAAATCATGCTTAAAGAGAAGAACACAATGGTCCATGGACAAAAACTGCCCGTATTGTAGTAATTTTGCAAGCAGCTGTTCCAAGTTAGCGTGTGTATTGCCAGCCTTGTGTGTATAAAATACAAGTTAACATCAACAGTACATTAACAATGCAGCTGACTTTAATTATAGAACTAGAAGCACCATGGTGGAGAAATCACACTGACACTGGAAGGCGCAGGTAAGGGGGCACCTGTTTCTGGAGAGTTTCACAAAGGTATTTGAATCTTTCCATCCATCCATTTTATAATTTTTTGCAACAGTGACTTAGTGCAAACTTGGGTGTTCTGGGGGGACATTTATTCCTGAGATATGTTGACAGATATATTCTCTAGTGATCTATCTTGCAATTATAGGCCTGAGAAGTTCGAAGAAGACAGCAAAGCTTGAGGACTGTACTCATATTTTCATACACAACTACATGGGGAATTAAAGAAATTGTAGCCAGTTGGTTCTACAGTGTGTGCACAATGTATCATATGATTCTGTATTCGAAAATCCTATCAATTAAAGATTCACAACTATATGTGGAATTAAAGAAATTGTGACCGGTTGGTTCCACGCTGTATGCACAATGTTTCACATGATTCTGTATTCAAAATCCTATCAATTAAAGAAATCACCTAAGTCAATCTCTAGAGTATCTGATGATAACAATAGTCTTGGGTGGCCAGAGGTCAGCAGGCAGTTCAACCTGTAGCAGATTTTAATCCCATGTTCTCCCATCCGCACTTGGCTGAATTAATGCACTGAGCAAATAAAGGGTTAGAGGTGGGACTTAACTTTGAAGACATCTTGTCAAAATGAAGATGCCTCTAGGAGGAACAAGCACCTGAGAAGCAGAGGGCATTGGCTGCCGTGGGGCCATTGCGGCCAAGTGCTGAAGTGTGCCAAGCTCGCCTCTGCAAGTTGAGATTTACAGTCACTCACAGTTGAGCAAAAGATTTGGTGAGTTTCCAGTTTGAAGGATTGTTAAGAGGTACAAATTACCCAAGAACTAATGATTTCAGAGAGGAACTGGCTGCACCCCTTGCTTCTTGGTTTGCATCTAATGATATTAGGACAGGCAGAAGAGCTAACAAAAACAGTGGTCTTTTCCCCTCCATCTCTCCAGTTGCTGGTGTGCATCGCTGTCTGAAGCATTGGCTCTCCATCATATTTCACTGTCTACGACTATAGTTAAATGCAGATGACTGGGACAGTGGCCAAGGATAGGAAACATTGTTCATACAGAAACATCCACTACTTAACTGCTGATGCAATTAAAAGCCTATGTTCATCTTTTATGACCTAGCGAGTATGAATAGGCTTTGCTTCTTGATGCAATCTGGATTGTTAGGCTTATTTGACTGATCCAGGGCAGGCAGTATCCCCTGTCCCCCATTCAAGACAAGGCTTCATAGGCTTCATGCTTTCCTCTGATAGGAAAAAAAAAAAACCAAACAGCTGTCCTCTCCTAGACCTCTAACCATACTTGTAAGGATATGACTTTGCCAGTCAATCAGAACATGAGTGGATAAAAACACCTACAGAGACTGTTTTTCTGAGGAAGCCACTAAATGAAATGTTACAGAATGTCCTTGTAATATTCTATTTCTGAAAGCATTTTTAATTTTTAAGCACATATAGTCCTCTGACCTCCAGAGGAATACAGTAATCCAATGGCCTGAGAACCAACTATAAAACTTCTACTTTGTCTCCTTTGTGGCAGTTAAGGGTATAAATGTTACCTAAACGTGCCATGCTGGTTCCTATATTGTAATATAATATGAGCAATACAAAAACTTATCCTGGATTTTGTTGTTGTTGTTTTGTTTTGTTTTGTTTTGTTTTGTTTTGTTTTTGTTCCAGGAGGAACCCTGAGACCCCTCCATTTACCCTCCCATGACTCCAGTTGAGAAGATAAGACCATTTTGTCCCTCGGGCTATAAGAAGAAATGAAGGGAAGGCAGGTGACAGCCGATGAGAAGAATCAGAATGCTGAAGAACACGATGACGATTCTATTTCGGAAAGAATTTCTTTTTTAAGAGGAAAGACGTGAGAATGAAATAAGTTAGAAAGAAAATGGCCGTGGGGCTTGGAAACCCTAAGGAAGTGGAGGCAGCGATGGCCACTGGTGTGACTCCCACTCATCCAGGATAATGGAGAATTTACTCAAAAGTTCAGCAAGTAGATCTCAGAAGTTACTCCAAAACCAGGCAGTAAGAGTCACTGAGAGTAAAACTCACTTATCCAGACGGGTGTTTGGTTTTTGGCTGTGAAATAACTGGTGGGCCAGTAGAGTCGAGGATTCTCTTGATCAGAGAGAGGATAGGAATTGTCACAAAAATAAAGCATGCTGCTTTGTACAGGCTAATTTGCTTAGTGGTGTTTTCAGAAGTCCCTTTTGAAAAAGACTAGATCTTTTCTTAGCTTATTTTTCAGAATCATGAGACTTTCTGCATCAGAAATAATCTTAACCTGCTGCAATTCATTTGCTTATTGTATTCATCACAATTTCCAGGAATGGAAGCTGTCGTTTACTCTGACTTGAATGTCCCCAGGGTATGAACTTAAGTCATTATGTTCAGGAGCTATTTCAGTGAATGTCCTTAAAGTTTCAGTACAGAGTTGGTCATAGCTCCTTGTTCTCCCTAGAATACAATGTCAATTGCTTTACACACTAAAGATGATCCATCTGCAGCCCTAAACTAATGTCTGAAGATTAATTTCCATATTTTTTTCATTATCAATACACATTCCTAACAGCATCTCTGTTCATAACTATGATCCTAAACTCTGGAACTGCTTGCTCAGTTTTGATTGGTATGACAATGCACCACAAAAGACCACACATTACAGCAACCGGGTGTGCACACCGAGAAGCAGCTGCTACAGAGAAGTATCTCAAGATGTGACCTCCAGAGACTTCCAAGTCCCACCTGGGTGTGCTTCCTCTGCAGCCATCTTGTCAAGATCATGACCCCACACAGTTCATGTCTCCCCTGAATTCCTGGATTCAAACCATCAGACTCCCTGTGTATTCTGTACCCAGGAGGAACGTGTGTGACATTTCTGTACTCTCAAGCTGCAGATTTGAGATCTGAGCAAAGGAATTCAGTGCAGCTGTAGGAAACTGTACTATAGACAGTAGGTACTGTCCTGAGGGCTTTAAGTAGAATCTATTTTCTCTTACAAAAAGAAAACGAAAAAAAAAACAAAACATGCCATCGTGTGCTCCCTAACAAGAGGGGATAGATTCTGAATGTTCTGTCCTTTGGCAAAGTCATCACTGCTCAAACAACAGATAGACCTTGTACAACCCTAGGAGGTCTCACCTGCTACAAGCCTAGACTGTAAACTGCATATATAGTTTTTGTGGATTATTGGCAAGTGGAACATGGATATTTGATGCAAGGCTATACATTTCCCAAAGAAATAGTCAAGTATAAACAAACTTGTATATTTGCTGGATTCTTGCTAAGAGCAACAGTAAATTCACAAAAGTGGCTCAAAGTGCTAGGTCAAGAATTACCAAACAATTGTTAACCACTGGCTAATGTCATCACAAGATAGAATTACATTTTCATTTTTCTTAAATAAAATTTAAAATAATCTTGTTTTATATAATAAATGCCAAGTAGACTACTAAAGCAATTTGTGTGACATGATATTTTGGATGAAACATACACAAACAGACAAAATAGAGAATAGCATACAACAAAATGTCAACAGGAACAGTTCTGCTCATGGGATTGCAAGTGACTTTTCATTGTCCTTGTCGCAATAGGCCAGTCTTTCTACGTAAGGAACAAGTGATAATGTGGCCAAGATACTTCAAAGAATTACCAACAGGTTTTTAAAAAAACAGATTTCTATAGTAAATGATGGAATAAAAGTATTTGATTAAAAACTAGAAACACTGAGTAAAATTTCCTGGCGCTAAATAAACCAAACAGTAACAAGTATATATGGTATCCATATCTCTCTCTCTCTCTCTGTGTGTGTGTGTGTGTGTGTGTGTGTGTGTGTCCCTATGGTGTAGTTTGTGGTGACATAAGTGACCAAAAATATTTACTTTTGTTCTTTTTCAAAAGTCTCCTACAGACATGGTGATTTACTTTTAAAGATTATTCATCCAAAAGAATAGAACAAAAGAGAAAGAAGAGATAGCTTTGAGTTTAAATCTAAAATCAAAAGCTGAATGTTCATTACATTCCCAGACCCAGGTGAACAGAAGCCTGAGTCATTAGAAAATATGCCACAGGGTTTCTGGAAGCCAGAACTGGGATGAACCACAATTCCTGTAAGTCGATTTAAATATGGGACTAAAAACAAAAGGAAGAACTGGAAACTCAAAAAAACAGATCCTAAATTGCTTCGCCCAGGACAGAGGGCTTAGCCTGTGTTCCCCTGGGCTCTTAGCAGATGACGTTGTGTCTCCCCTTTGAATATGTCAAGATCAGCATGTGAGGATGAAGGGACACCAGAGTGGAAATACAAATACTATACTTAACTTATTAAAGAGACCTACAAGGTGCCAAGAACTCTCAACTCCTCTACCTCTAAAAGACTGATGAGCATTAGCCATCAAAACAGGAGATTGCAATATTCTATTTTGGGGAAATTAGCTAGCCTAAGGGACAAAGCACAAACACGCTGACACTGGAGAATTGCCACAACAAATGACTCATCATGGAGGTCATTGTAAAATTAAAAACCAAGCCAATACTTGCCCCACCCACATGCTCAGAGCTGCCGATTGTCTCAGTACACCCTCATCATTATGATCAACCACCAAGGATTACCAGACATCTGAGCCACTTCTGAAATGATACAAACTAAATGAGCAGCAAAAAAAAAAGGGAAACTCAGAGGCAGCTGAGGAAGGCATTTCAAAAAAATATTCCTATAGTGAAGCTGGATACGTGATTTGGTGTTTGAAAATACTTGTTGCTCTTCCAGAGGACCTGAATTTGGTTGCCAGGATTGATGTCCAACAGCCCACAGTTGCCTGTAACTCCTACCCTCAGGGATCTGATGCGGTCTTCTTTTTCTGTGGACACATACGCACATGTGCACACAAATGTGCATCAGTAAAAACAAGACAAATTTTAAAAGTCTTTTTTTTTTATTTGTATAATCTTTTAGGTAACATAACACCTCACTCCCTTCAGGTGTGTGCTACTCTGTGTTGACTTTCTAGTGCTGGCATAGCCAATATACCAAAGCATCACACAGCTCCAAGTAGCAGATACCCATTGTGTCTGGGTACTGAAGGGCATACATCTGGAATGAAAGCGATAGCAAGAATGTACTCCTCTAGATATTCTAGGAAAGAAATGCCCCCATTCTATCTAACTTCCCATCATTCCAGAGGTTCCTCCCGGCACCTAGGCAGACTCTGCCCTATTGTCACAAGAATTTCTGCTCCTCCTCCACACCTGTAACTTCTCTTCTGTCTCTGATAAAGTAGCTAGAGCCTTCATAAATAGTCCAGGGTACTCTCATTTTGATATACTTTAACTTAATTCTGTCAGCATCATTATCCATAGTCACTGGGCACTAGAATGTTCATGTATCTTTGGGTAATCTATCAGTAAGCCCCCTATAATCGCTTCATCTAGGAAACCATGGATAAGTTACTTCACTTGGCACAAGGGACTTTCCAAATGCTGTTAAGGATTTTGAAATGAGAAGAATTTTTCGAACTGTCCATGCACTTCCAATAGTGCACAAAGATCCTTAAGAATAAAACAATATAGTCATGGTCACAGGAGAAGGTGAGAAAAGAGCAGAGGTCAATTTACTGTGAAGAGGAAACCACAAGCCAAGGAATACATGCAGGAGGCCATGAAAGATTCTCTTCTAGAGCATTCAATGGGGTCCAGTTTTGCAGGTTCATGGTAGAGCATTGATCTGCAGAACTATATGGTGTGAATGCTTGTTATGGCATGCCATTAAAATAGCTCAATGAGATGGCCTAAGCACTTGAGAGACTGAGGTCAGTGGATCTCTGCTATTTCAGGGCCAGCCTGATCTACATTTGAAGTTCCAGGACAGTGAGAAAATGATTCTGTCTCAAAACAAACAAAAACATGTAGAAATTTCTAATGGGGACAATAAGAAATCAAGATTCACACACACACACACACACACACACACACACACACACACAATGATTTAAAAAAAACACAGCTTAAAATTATATTGAAATGGTTCATTTTTTTAAAGGAATGAATGCATGCCCATGACCAGGACAAGATCAAGCCAGCCCTAATCCCAAGTAAGAATGTGGGAGAGGCTTATTAAATCTCACCTATAGCTGAAAAACTGTTGGCAACTGATGGCTGCAGATGGAGAGAGAATCGGCTTTCTTCAGAAATGAAGTCTCTAAGAGACTATCTATGCTTTAGCAGATGGTCCTACACTTGTGCTGTGTATGCAGGCAGCACTATGGGCTCAGTGGGTTTAAAAAGAAAAGGAAGAACACATGAAGTTGGGAAGGGAAAGTGGTAGTAGAGATAGAGGAGATAATGGAGCAGAGGAAGTAGAAGGATAGATTTGATCAGAACATTACATGTATTGATGAAATTTTCAAACAGTAAAAATTATATACAGATGCAATTATATTTTTAAAGAAGACAGGACTTTCAAATCATGAGAGGAGACTGATGAAATTGCTGGGCATGGAGTGTGAATGTGGATAAACACACAGAAAGCCAAGAACTCAGGAACTCACAGAGAGTGACCCTTGGAAACCAGAGCCTAGGGCAGGGAGAGATGAAGACAACGAAGAACTCTAAAGTTTCAGTTAGGAAAATTAAGAGTCCCAATACCTACTGCACAGCACATCCACTGTAATTTACAACTGTGTATTGTATATCTTAAAATAGTTGAGAGTAAATTCTACCTGTTTTGTTTGTTTTTTAAAATATATAATTTTTATACAATGTATTCTTATTACACTTTTCCCTCCCTATTGCTCTCAGTTTTCTCCCACTTTCCCTTCTATCCTATTCTATAATCTTTTTGTCTCTCATTAGAAGACGGGCATCTAAGGAACAATATTAAAATAAAGTAAAGTAAGATAAAACAAAAACAAACAAATCAGAATAGGTCAAAACAACCAAACAAGAAAAGGAGCCAAAGAAATGCACACAGACAGAAAAAAGCATATAGATCCAGAGGCATACAAGTTAGCACACAGGAAAACCCTACAAAAACACAAAATTTGCTTAAACAGCTTGACCTCTCCAAGTTCAATGAATTATATAGGTGTTTTCTTCCTCAATATAGCCTTACCATTAGTTTGTGGAGAGCCTAGGCAACAGTCTGGATTGTTTGTGGGTTCCTAGGGGACCCATTAGGCCAAGAACTTGATTAAATGTAACCCATTCCCAGTACTAGAAACTTCATTTGGTGACAGATATCCAGTTGGGTCTCTGTTTCCATGTTACTCAGTGATTTTAATTAGATCACCTTTATACATTTATATATTTTAGGAAGCTTTTACTATGTTAGGTTTCTATACTAGCTTCAAATTGTCCTTAGTTTTAGTCATCCCTCCCTCCTCCTATTCCAGTCCTCCACGCTCATGCATCAATAACTATCTAGTCTATCTCTCCTGCCTAAGTAAATTCATTTCTCCCTACCAGTTTGTACTCTCTACCTAACTTTTGTGCTTATATGAATTGTAGCTCGCTTATTAATGACATAACAGCTAACATTTACATACTGAGTACAAACTGTATTTGTTTTTCCTGGCTGAGCTGCCTTTCTCAGAATACTTATTTTCTAGTTCCATCCTCTATCTATGAATTTCATGATTTGATTTTTTTTTAAACAGCTGAGTCATATTTTACGGTGTAAGTGGAGCACATTTTCTTTTCTGTTCATGTTTTGAAGGATATCTAGGTTGTTTCCAATTTCTGGATATTACAAATCTGGCAACAATGAACAAAGGAGAGATAGTATCTCTGTAGCAGGGTAAAGAGTCCTTTGGGTATATGCCCAAGAGTGGTATAGCTGGGTCTTAAGGTAGATTGACTCCTATAATTGTGAGAAATTGTCACACTCATTCTCATAGTGGCTGTACAAGTTTGCCACCAATGATTATAAGTGTCCCCCTTATTCCACATCCTCACCAGCATGAGATGTCATTTGTTTTATTGATCTTGACCATTCTGATTGGTTTAAGATGGAATCTCAAAATAGTTTTGATTTGCATTTCCCTAATGGCTTAGAATGTTGAACATTTCTTTACATGCTTCTTAGTCATTTGAGTTTCCCTTTTTGAGAATTTTCTGTTTATATCTGCACCCCATTTTTAATTGGGTTATGTGTTTTCTTGATATTCAGGTTCATTCTATATTTTGGTTAGTAGGTCTTTATTGGACGTGTAGCTGGTAAAAAAACAAAAGCAAAACAAAACAAAACCTTTCCCCAGTCTGTAGTCTGATGCTTTTTCTAAATGGTAGGTGTCCTTCACCATACAGAAGCTTTTCAGTTTCATGAGGTCCCGTTTATTAATTGTTGTTCTGAGTACCTGTGCTATCAGCATTCATTTCAGAAAGTCGTCTCCTGTGCCAATGAGTTCAAGGCTAGTCTCCACTTTCTCTTCTGTCAAAAACAGTGTATCGTGGTCTCATCATGAGGTCTTTGATCCATTTGGAGTTGAGTTTTGTGCAGGGTGATAACAACCAAAGACATGGTAATCAATGGACTAGAATTGAAGATCTGGAAATAAGTCCACACATCTATGGACATCTGATTTTTTTTTTTATACAAAACTGGGAAGCACTCATAGGGTGGGGAGTGGAAACCTCAACAAACTTCAACTGTCCTCATCACAAAAAAAAAAAAGAAAGGAAGGAAGGAAGGAAGGAAGGAAGGAAGGAAGGAAGAAGGAAGGAAGGAAAGAAAGAAAGAAAGAAAGAAAGAAAGAAAGAAAGAAAGAAAGAAAGAAAGAAAGAA
>JADRCD010219882.1:22913-47282 GCA_019843815.1 Montemys delectorum
GAAAGAAAGAAAGAAAGAAAGAAAGAAAGAAAGAAAGAAAGAAAGAATCATGGGTGTTTGAGGTGATGCCTTGGTTAGTGAGCATCTTTTATCCCAAACTGTGAGGCTGATAATAGCAACATATATATAACTCAACTAGTCAAATGGAAGATGTAAGGTAGGCAAAGAAAACTATTCATAGCATGTGGATTAACATGATATAAAGGCTCAGCGAGTATGGTGGTGCATGCCTTTGAGCCTAGCACTTGGAAAGCAGAGATAGGTGGATCTCTGTGAGTTGTAAGCCAACCTGGACTGTATATCAAGACCTAGGTCAGCCAGGGCTACACCATGTTGTCTTTACAACAATAATAAAAGGCTCTGTGTTAATCTAACTATAATCTTGAAATAGCCATACTAATGATTCGGAAGACTTTACAGTATTGTGTCCAGTGATTGGGCTAAAAGTTGTAGTATATGTCTAAGACTTTTACAACTTAAAAAGTCGTAAGTAGGCCAAGAGAAGTGACTCAGGGGAGACACACAGCACTTGCTACACAAGGGTGACAAGTGGATTTCAGACCTTAAGCACCCACGTAAACCCTGCGCTGGTGTAACGGCAGGGCCTACAATCTCAGGCAAGGAAGAGACAGGGTCCTCACAGCAAGATGAACAAGTAAATCAAGATTTCAAGGCTCAAGCAAGCAAGAGACCCTACTTACATAAGGTATAAGATATAATACATACAAATGTACATATATACATATATACATATATACATATATACATATCTATATATGTGTGTGTGTATACACAGATATGTTACATATATAAAAGTGGTCAAAAAAGACATCTGACATCAAGCTCTGATCTACACCTACACACACACACACACACACACACACTAATAATTAATAATAATATTAATAATATAACAAGAATACTAAAAGAATCCATTGAAGAAACAAAAGCTACTACTTCTGGGGAAAGAATTGGCAAGTGAGAATGTGGGAGATTCTCTTTTTGTCACGTGATGCACTGGACCATCTGCACCATGTACCTGACTTTTCTAAGCCCCGGTGTTCGCAGAATTGTTACAGGAAGATCACTGTGTTCAAGTTGTTTTGCCATGCTCACTGACTCCAGTCTATTGCATGTCTTTGGTCACATAGCTTCAACATGAAAAAAAGGTAGGCACAGGAAAACCCCTGAGCTTGCTGAAGTTGCTTAGGACAGCGAAACCCGAAGGGGAAGCAGTCCTGCATGAGCCCAACCTCCCTACCCTCTTCTGTTTTCTCCAGCTGGGAAATATATTTATGCCTCGAGATGCTTTTATTTGCTCATTTTTGAATTCCAAGGCGGACACACCTTAAAGAAAGCCATTGCCAAAAATAACCTTCTCTCACGATGTTACCGGCTGCCTGAAATCACTCTGGAAGCTGGGTCACATCTCTTTGTATTTAGTCGTCACACGCGTGTAGTATGTGCTTTGGAGCCTGCAAAATACATAACCTATCCACAAGTAATTGTGAGAAGTTAATGAGTTAGAATATTGCCTTTAGCATTTTGATGTCCGTCTACACACTTCAATGGCATTTCTCAAATGTAACAGACTTACTACAAGACGATTTTTCAAAAACCTTAACCTATTATTGTATGTATGCGAGACTGCATGGGCGCATACGTGTGTGTGGGTATATGTGAGTGGAGAGGACAGCTTTGTGGAGTTGGTCCTTTTTTGGAGTCAGTTTTCTCCTCCTACCTGCCCATGGATTCCAGGGATCGAACTCAGGTCCTCAGGCTTGCGTAGCAAGCACCTTTACCCACTAAGCCCTCTCACAGACCCTGTTTGATTATTATTGTTTTAATTTAATCTCATCCAGCTTTCCAGCCTCCTATAAATTAGCTATTCCATATGTTTCTGGGCCACTTGCCTAAGGTGACAAGGTATGAGGAATGACGAGTTCATTTTAATGTTAAGAAAGAAGACTGAAAACAAACAAACAAAAAATAACAGGTTCTACAGGTGATTGGTTATGTAATTTTCCTTTTCTTGGAATACAGTTCAGAGCATGCGCACTTCAGCTTCGGTGACGCTTCTCTGTTGTTGTTTTGGTTTGGTTTGGGTCTTTTTTTTTTTTTTTTTTCTTTTTCTGAGACAGAGTTTCTTTGTGTCATCCTGGCTGTCCTGGAACTCGCTCTGTAGACCAAGCTGGCCTTGAACTCACAGATATCAGTCTGCCTTTGCCTCATACATGCTAGAATTAAAGGTTATGGGCCACCATCTCCCAGTCTGCTTGGCTATTTTGAGGGCCTGCGATACATTTTACGACTCATTGCGGAACTAATTAGCATCTCTCTACCTCTTTGAAATTTCTGTACTCTCTTTCTTCCTTCTATGGTGAGAAATCTGACCTGATTTCTCATCTCCTCACGTGGGAAGAAACATGGTTGGTGAATTCGATCTTATTTCTAGTGGGAACCTCTACCCTCCTTCTCTGTAGCCCTCTGTATCCTCAAAAGGAGCAAGCTCTCCACTTCCGGATGCCTCTTTCCAGTATCAGGTCCTGAATTAGTGCTTAGCTAACTATGAAAGATGCTGTTTGGTCAGAGATTATTATGCTTGTTTTTTAGCCTGAGGTTTGGTATGAATGCTGGGTCAGCTCCGTTTTATCTATCAGCCATGCTCTCTCCAGTTTCAGAGGATGAATTTTGCATGGTCTCACCCTACTAAGCAGCTCTTTTCTCTCCATAACACTGATATTTACTCAATCAGTTCAGTGCCCAGCATGCAAGCTTTCTTCATCAGAACCCCTAGGGCTAGGGGCGTGGAGCAGGACACGTTAGATTCCAGCACTGAACCCCACCCTGTGCCGCCAACAATTACTATAAGATTAAGATATGCTGAAGGCCAAATCAGTTCCTGAAAGGGAACTCCTTCCAGTGAAGCCTGCCCTAATTCAGTTAACCTATAAGGCAAATATTGCTTCACTCCCCACAACAGCCTGAAAACGCGAGTCCACCGTATTGGCCTGCTGCTGGTTTCACGAGCAAGCCCCGGGGGTTTCAGACAATGTGCTCGTACTGAAATAGCAACTGAAATCTCTGATTCAGTCGGCTAGATTTCGATTCTGTTCTGGCATCCGGCCCAGTATATCAAAATTGTGGTTTTGCAGCCCGTTTTGGAGGCTGCTCCACTAAACCATGTGACAACCCCAAACAGTTGGTCTGGCACCAGAGGACTTCATCAGATTGTGAACTTGAGAGGCCTCAAGTTGCCTGTTTTTGTATTGATGCCTCCCTTCCCATAATCATTAACAGAAGGTGGGAGGCTGCAGTTGGAACATACCTCACACCTACTGAGCACTTGTGTTTTTTTGTCTCTGCGCCCTCATAAATCTCCTGGCTCTGTGCATTTGCCCACACAGCAAAGCTTTCTCCGGGTGGGGAAAACTCCGGCAAGGATTATTAGCGTAGCTCAAAATGCTTCCCCCAATAGGTAAGCACATGACATGACTGCAGATTTACCAGAAAGACTTAAGAATCTCAGTTTACTTACTGATTTTAACACTAGAAGAAACAAAAGATGTGACATCTCTGGTCAAAGCCAGGTAGAGGTCCCCTTGGAACTTGAGCACGTCATAGGTCACATCCAAAGGGAAGGGGTAGAATCAAGTCATAGCTGATTTCCTATTGAAAAGTGAAGGATCTGTCCATCATGCCAACTCTGAATTTAATGCTTCCTGAGGCTACCATTCTTACAAAAGCCTCCTTATCTGTTAAAACCATTCCCACTCAACCATTACTGAATGCTCACTGTGTGCTTGGCCCTGCGATAGACAACAGAAGCTGCCAGCATTCCCTCATAGTCTATGACTAAAGCACAGATAATATAACTGATGGCCGATATCTATTGGGGAACACTAGATCACTGTAAAAGGACAGCAAGTTTAGAAAAAAAAATGCTGTGCTGGAGATCTCCAGTGATGTCATCATTGGGCAGAAAGGAGTATAAAGATGGCCATCCCCTGAAGTGCTGTGATCTCAGAAAGGGGTATAAAGATGGCCGTCCCCTAAAGTGCTATATGATCTAGAAGCTGATTGAGTGGGAAAATGAGAAGGGGAAGATTCTAATGTGAGTGGAAGTGCGTCCCAAGAAATTGAATATAAATATGGAAGCATATTTTTATAAAAAAAGAAAAAAATTAATTCATGATGCATACAGAGAATAAGGATGGGGGTGATTTTAATCAGAAATAAGAGCTGCAGATAAAGCCCTGAATGGATGAAGTCCAGAGGGCTTCAAACTGACATAGGGAAAGATTTAAAAATAAGAACAGTTCCAGAGAAGAAGACAAAGCATCAAGGTCAGGTTTCTAGGTGATTCGCCTCCTGCAAAGACTGGGGCCTGAGTACAAACCAAATGTCATTAGTCTCTTCGCCAGATTCAAGAAACTCTGTATTCACTTGCTTTCCAGCAGCACATGAGGGTAGCATGGAGCTGGAGCACGGTGAGTAGCCCGTCACACATGAATGCAGCATCAGGGTTAGTTGGCTCTCCACTGGAATTTGTTAGCTAAATGACATTTATGCCATCACAGTATTAAGTGTAATTATACAGACCCCCAGTTGTACCAAGATGAGCATGGTCAAGACTAAATCAACTGTCTCAATAGTTTTGATTGCTCTACTTTAATAAAATGCTCTAGGAAAAGCAATTTGTTAAGGTTTGTTTTCAGTAATACTGTATTCATTGGTATAAAGTTCAAGGAAAAAAATGTAAAGGAATACTTAAACAATACATGGTCTCTGTGTATACTTCAGTTTTATGTCTTCTCCTTACTTAGACTCTAGGCAAACATGGCCCTTCTTGTTTGCATAGAATGCTGTTTCCCCCCCCCCCCCCCCCATCCTAAAAGCATTGCTTGCTGCCTACTTTGAGAAAAGAGTCCCATTTCGGGGCCAATTTTAAGATGAACTTTATCAATTCTAGGGCTGGAGAGATGGTTCAGAGGGTAAGAGTGCTGGCTGTTCACAAACCATGAGGAACTGAGTTTGGACCTAGTACCCATGTAAAAGCCAAGCACGCGTGTATGAGCTTGTAACCCCGGCACTGTGAGAGGTAGAAGCAGGATGATATATGGAGCTGGCTGACTTCCAGCCCAGCTCCAAGTTCAGTGTGAAAGCAAGACACCTGATGTCCTCCTCTGACTTCCTCATTCATGTACCTGCCCACATGAGCACATGCCAGATACCACATTTAAACACATACATTGACACTCACACATACACAACAAAAATCCATATGGTATTTTAAGCAAGATGGAAGGAGAAGTCCACTTTCTATTTACCGCCTGTGAGGCTTTTTCAATGTTGACCTACAGGACAAGTCAACAAACGCCTGCCTTTCCAGGGCAAGTCAATAAATCTCATCCCTTTCCAGACCCTGCTCTTTCTCCCAAGGGAACCACTGGTGTCTCCCCTTACCCTGGCTCTATCTTGCCCACAAGCTTTCTGGCCACCAAAGGACAGCGGGATGCCCAGAACACAATTCACCCTCCAAGCCACCCACCCCTCCCCCCGGGAGCCAGTGGCCACAAGCCTGTGCTCTGTCCCACACTTGCAGAATCCAGGTGAATTTTAAAATAGAATGAGTGGAAACCCAGTTATGTGAAAAGTCACCTCTGGTCTTCTGTTCTGTCGTGGAGTTAAGACCAGCTGGGTTGCTGTTGGTATCAGTTTCCGATGCCTAAGTCTCTGTGATCTGCAGCAGAAATTCTTACAACAGGGCCCTTAGAAGTCTCGTTCTCTGATGGGCTGCCAGAGGCAGAGTCCAAGGCATATCTATGCAAGCAGACTTTTCTACTGAGTTCCCAAGGACTGGGAGGAAACTACCAGAAGGAACAGGCTCCGATGGCTTCTACATCTAGTAATCTACAACTGTCTCAGGTTGGAGGTGGGATTTATTGGCAACTGGATATTCTTCTGGTTCTGTTACTAATCTGGGCAGAGATGACCACACGGATTAGAGGGAAAGTGCTGGGGGCGGGGGAGGGGGGAGCAGAGGGAAGAGGTTCCCTGAACGAAAGCCCTTAAAAGCCTTGTCTTCTCTCTCCTAAACTTCGTTCTCAGAGGGACAGGTCAAAACAACCCCTCCTTGCTAAGGAAATACGTTCAAGGGCATGTTCTTCTTATGGAATCAAGAAGTTACAGATAGTTCCGTCGCCTGTGAAAATTTGAAGTTATAGTAATAGATTGATCAAATTCGAGAGAGTAAGCTCAAGGTATGAGGTGGTATTAATCTTAGTTCTCACATCTTGCCGGCTGTGGGGGCTCATTCATGCTTTGCATTCCAGCACTCAGGAGGCAGAGGCAGGCGGATTTCTGAGTTCGAGGCTGGTCTGGTCTACAAAGTGAGGTCCGCGACAGCCAGGGCCACACAGAGAAATCCTGCCTTAAGAACCAAAAAGCCAAACAAGCAAATATATTAGTTCTCATTTCTGGAACAAGCAATAGTGTGGATCTTGGTGTGCTAATATCTAATATTTTGGGGGTGCTGGCATGGCTCCTTGACAAAGCACTTGCCTAGCATTTATGAAAGCCTCAGTTTGAAGCCTAGGAAGCCCTTCCTCAGTCAGTGAGCACTTTCAGAGGTGGCTCCTGCATCCATGAGAGCCAAGGTATACTGAGCATCAGGCCCATTGCTCAGGCGAGATTTTGTCTCACTCTCCAAATTACTGAACTAAAAATATTAAATAACATTTGCCTAAAGAAACAAAGTATTTGGAATCTGTAGGTATCTGCATGGCTAGATTTAACGCATCTTTTCTCTTATTCCTCTAATCTTAATAGAAAGCATTAGCGTTTATTAGCAAGAGTACAGACAAGCCCCCTTTGTTTTAATAGAACTAAATTAGATCATAAATGAGTTCTTTACTTCACCCTCTAGGATAAAGTACCTATAACATATTTAATTCTGACAATAAATTTTCATTTGATCTTATTAGAATGTGGTGAATTATAATTTGACCATCTTAAAAAGTGTTCCTTATTCTAAAACTACGTTTCATAGAAATTCAGAAGGAAGCAGGCTGTGAAGGTGTAAGATGCTCTCACCCCACCATGTCTTAGGGAGACACGGGCCTGTCCAGCCAGCAGCTTTCCTTCTCTTGGTAGGGGAGCTCCAGTAAGAGATCTGTGCCTGACACGTACATAGCTTCTGAACATTTAACGGACGAGATGGCGCAGACTCAGAGTTCAGGCGTGTGGCATAGAGCATTGCTTCTGCCAACTGGCCATCCCAGGATACCGTCCCAGGATAGAGTTCCTTCCGCTGTCCTTCCCAGTGCCCCACTCATGTCCAATTCAGCAAAGACAGGGAAATGGAAGCCTGTCCCAGTAAACTGCCACCTGCCTCGGAGACACTGACTTCTCACAGAGCTCTTTGGGAGACCTTCCATTTACAGGTTTTGTTTATTCCTGAAAACAAACAGTAGCTGCTGTGTGCTTTGTGTTAAGAACCCCGGGGGGGGGGGGGGGGGCATGGGGCTGGTGAGATGGCTCAGAGGGTAAGAGCACCGGCTGCTCTTCCGAAGGTCCTGAGTTCAAATCCCAGCAACCACATGGTGGCTCACAACCACCCATAATGAGATCTGACGCCCTCTTCTGGTGCATCTGAAGACAGCTACAGTGTACTTATTTATAGTAATAAATAAATCTTTGGGCCGGAGCAAGCGGGGTCCTAAAAAGTCAATTCCCAACAACCACCAGATGAAGGCTCACAACTATCTGTTCAGCGACAATGTGTCCTCATATATGTGAAATAAATAAACCTTTTTTGAAAAAAAAAAAAAAAAAAAAAAAGAACCTGGGGCCAGGTTAAAAAAATTTAGGCCCAGTACTTAACAATCTGAGATTTTTGTCAGGAGAAAAACAAATGGTAGCTTTGAATGAGGATGTACAGCAGCGTGGGCTGCCTAAAATAAACTCAGCCATTGGCTCTGTGCTACTAGCAGAGAGATCTCTAGCAAACTTCCTTATCTCCCCAAGTTTATTACCTTATATACAAAATCAGTATAAACTTTGTAGAGGGAGTGGAATTTTGAAATCATTGAAAGTGGAAAGAAGGAAGGAAGGAAGGAAGGAAGGAAGGAAGAAGGAAGGAAGGAAGAGACAGATATGAGGCCTATGAACACTTGCCAAACCTAATGACTTGAGTTTAATGCCCGCATGGTGGAAGGAGAGAACTGAACCCTGTTGACTATCATCCTCGGACAGCCCAAGGTCTGTGTAAGGAACTGTGCAGGCATAAGTTCACAGTGCCTGGCACTCACCTGTCTGCTCACTGAATGTCAAGCGCACCCCTCCAGTTGGGTGAACTAACTGGCATGTCTACTTTGCTATAAAAGCATACACAGAATCGCACCCCTCCCTCCCCTTCGGCCCTAGACCACATGAAAGAGACACTATAGAACTGTGTCTTGGGCCCGAAAATGTTGTGCTAGTGGGCTGACTCCCAGAATGGCATATTCTGGGGTCTCTCCCAAGGCTTTAACAGAATGCCTGCACAGCACTGGATCCCTAGAGGAAAAACGAGGGCAGCATTCAGCAGACTTGTCCCTCTGGCCCATAACTCTGGATTACCGTCTCTGTGTGTTCAAGGCACACTGTACTTCCCACACTCACTGTATCATATTGTAATTGTTGGTTTACTTGTCTGTTTTGTCAAGTAAATTATGAGCTCTACAACTATGGTAATTCTGTGCCAGTCTCACATTTTAACCCAGAGCAGTCTCAATATATATATGTCTGAATTAAAAAAAAAAAAAAATCAAACGCAGTTGGCCTTTAAAAATCAGCTTAAGCAATTGATGTTCTCCACACCCTCCTCCCAAACCCAAGATTGCACCCTCTCCAGTTTCCCTTTCAAGGAAGAAATGTCTCTATTTTCAGCATTTAGGCCACTTAGGCATCTGTTCGGGATGTTCCTCATCACATTAATCCACTCTGTGCATCGAAAGAAGATCTGCTGCTCTGAGTCCAATGGCAGTGGGACAAGCTATGGATGTACCGTGGTCCCTTCTTGGAGAGGCTTAGAGGATAAAGTGGGCTTGGATAAAGGCTCCGACTTTCAGAGAGGCCACTAGCTATTAGCCAAAATATTTCTGGATCAGTAACCATACCCTATCATCAACTTGACTTTCTAAAAATTACAGTGTGGTTTTAGAACCTGGTACGTAGTGTGCAGGCAACGTTTACTGGATGAAGTAGTGAACAGGACAGGGTGGGAGTTTGAGTGAGCTTTGATTGACCTTACTGATGCTGAGGATTAGAAGCAAGCAAAAGCTGCCAAAGCCTTTCAATGATGAGGCTAAATGGGGGCACCCTCGGAGATGATACCACCTGGAGAGTTGACTAACATTCCAGACGTCCTCCTGGGAGCAGGTGATAGAAACACTGTGCCTGGAAGTAGAGGAGGCAGGGCTCTTTGATACTACAACAAAGCATATTCCTGACACCTTCACAGGGTCCTTGGAGACAAAACTCGGGACTACTAGTTCTCAGAACACTTCCTTGCTTCTAAAGCACATTTGATGAAAGCGTAAGCTGCCACTTCCATTTACCTATAATCTCCGTTACTGATGATCAGAATTCATCTGGCCTTAGATTGGTCTGCCAGACTGGGTTTTACACCTGTGGGAAGGGGGTCTTATTTCTACAAACTTCCATAGGTCTGGGCATGCAGTTGGTGTGAACGCAGTATTTCTGTTTTTGTCATTGTTGCTGTTGTTTCCATTCGGTAGCTCTGTGGAGGGTATTCCTGGGGGATCAGTGTGGGTCAGAAGAGGGTAGAGACCGCTCTCATCTATTTGGAATGCTCTAGTTAGCTCTCATCCATTTGTCTGCCTGCCACCCCCCCCCCCCCCCCTCACCCAGAATAGCCTGTGCTCTCAAAAGCTACAGAAATAAGTCAAATGAGAAAAGCCATCACAGAACCCAACTAAAATACGGGGGAAAGTTGATGGAATGCTGACGAATGATGAAATGTATATCCAAATGACAGGAAAAGAGCCCTTCTCAATCTATCCTCTCCGCTGCCAGGGGTTTGGAAAGGTCAGCTTTTTGTGGTATCAATTCTGACCTTATAAAGATAATTCACTAGCAAAAAATACAAGAAAGAAGAGCAGAGTCTCCCCCCACTCCCCTCACTCCCCCACTCCCTACTACCCTACCCCCCACTTCCTACACACACACACACACACACACACACACACACACACACACACCTTTACCCTTTTTACTCAGAGGGTAAATCTAGGTGTGGCTAGATTTTCACTCAAGGATGCTAAGAAGAGCCCATCACGGCTTTGCTCTTCGGCTTGACTCAGTTTTGCAGTGACCTCCTCTAAGGACATAGTGACAGGAGGAAAGGTCATGACAAGGTCGTGACAAGGTCGTGACAACTCCAGGTCTAGTTAGACGGTCACGGGGGCTCAGCCCAGGAGCGTCCCCCGCAGAGCCCACTGTTAGCCAATGAAACACTGAAGTTTCCAGATGGTGAGGTACGGGATTGCTACTGGGCCAATCAGACGCCAGGCGCGGTCGTGGGGGAGGAGATGCGAGGAGAAGCCTGGGGCGATGGAGACACAGAGACATCAGCAGAAGTTTCTCACCTTGGAATGTGAGGGACGCTCCCGCACCTCCAGCTCCAACTCATCTCTGCGCGAGAGGCCGTTAGGCTACCTTCTCCACCTCATCTTGCCTAGGGGACTGCTGATAGACTCTGTCCTTGCTGCCCTTTTTAATGTTACCTTCCAGGGGAAAGAGAGCAAGGAACAACTGGGTGCTAAGAAACTGACCCCAGGCCCTGCGGGCCTCTGGAGAGAGGAGACAGCAGAGGAGTGGCTGGGGCTGGGGGGCCTCCATGCGTGGGCCATGGACAGAGCGGCGCTCCTGGCCCTGCCCAGCTTGTGTGCGCTGTGGGCAGCCGTGCTGTCGCTGCTCCCCTGCGGAACCCAGGGTAACTGGATGTGAGTATGGGCGCTGAGGAGGCATTAATAGGGTTGGTGGTCAAAGGGATGACCCGTACTAGGGGGCTTTCAACTTGAGGCTGGGGGAGAAGGGGCGGAGACCCTAGGAACGCTGACCTAATAGTTTTGGGATGGGGGGAGGACCGGGGAGCGGCTTACCTCAGGGGCGCCGCGTCTTACAGGTGGTTGGGCATCGCCTCCTTCGGGGTACCTGAGAAGCTGGGCTGCGCCGGCTTGCCGCTGAACAGCCGCCAGAAGGAGCTGTGTAAGAGGAAACCCTACCTGCTGCCTAGCATCCGCGAGGGCGCCAGGCTGGGCATTCAGGAGTGCAGAAGCCAGTTCCGACACGAGAGGTGGAACTGTATGGTCGCCCCTGCCACCTCCACCCAGCTCTCCACAGCCCCCCTCTTTGGCTATGAGCTGAGTAGCGGTAAGTCACCGGGACCCTCGGGGATGGTGGGACACACAAGGCGACAGCTTTTCTGCCTGTACCTTCAGTAAAGTGAATAGCGCCTGCACAATCCGGTGCTGGCGAGGTCTTCATATGGAACATTTGGTTCCATATGGGGGCGGGGCGGGGGAGGGGAAACTGGGGCAACAAGGGCCAGACCCCAGTGTGCAGGTGCGGCCCTAGGGAGGGACGCCCCAGATCTACAGAAGGACTCTTAGAAGGGCTGCAATTCTCCTTGCTTCCCGTGGCCCCTGCCAAAGTTGCAGAAAACTATGAGTTCCCATCCCGTCGACCCCTAGGACCCCATGGCGCCCCGCTCCGTGGGTGACCAGCTGGACAAACATGAGGTCTACAGCCGGGAATGCTGCAGCCGCATCTGCTTTGATTTAAGCAGCTCTGTGGCTCCCAGAGCTGCGGACAAGTGGCAATGGAAGCACAGCCGCACATTTTATTGACTCCTGGGAACACCAGGTTTAGTGCACAATGGTGATTTTTAAAGGGACTGTCACCTGAGCGCGACTTCTGCGTCTCCCAGTTTTCTGTTTCTTCCATCTCTCCTTGACCCGGGCGCGCTTTCTGCGGTATGGGAAAGTGCAGTGGGAAAAAAAAGTTCTTCCAACAGACGTGGTGACTTCTCGAGGATAATGGTGATAGGATGCCTCCTGTGATATTAGCAAAGTCAGAGTTTTAGGCCCGAGGCATTGAAAGATGCGCTGTCGTTTTTAAAGTTTGTTTCCGTTTGTACTGCACTTTGACCCTTCCCCACTCGGTTTCTGCACGCGCCTCCGCAGAGCTGTGCGTCCCAGCTCTGAGTTTTGTCTGGCAAGTGATACTGAAGGATCCCTGACCTGGGTGTGGGGGTGAGGTGGAGGCTAAGAACCTGGAGGATAGAGAAAGGCTAAGAAAGAGAAAGGAGGTGTCCTAAACAGTTGCTGAGATGCAGAAGCAGCCGTTGCCCAAAAGGTTTATTGGACAACGGGCGTGAAGCTGTTTCTATTCCAATCTAAACATCTGGAAAGAAAAAAAAAAAAGTTGCCTGCTGAGTCCTTCCGAGTCTGTTTTATGAATGTCTTAATGGAACTTTGATTTCAAAGATTTTAACTCCAACTTTACTGATGGAGTACAAAGTGCAACTGTTTCAAAAAGAGGATGCATTTCCACAACAATGTATTTTTGCAAGTTTCCAATTATCTTGTTTTCATTGGTTACATGAGTATAATACCAGCTGTACTGCACTGTGTAAAATGTTAACAACTCAATACCAGTGATTGTTATTCAACATATTCTCCCGCTTTAAAACCTTATCTTTGATGTGAAAGAGAACGAATATGTAGCTGCCAGTTGTCTTGATTTTTGCTAATTTTAGTTTGCATAGTATCTATCTAAAGAGAAATCGCACCAAAATTTTCTCTTTGTATTTTGTGAATGCAGTACATTACATATATATATATATATATATATATATATATATATATATATATGGAATCTGTTTCCTTTTTAATTGCCATTTATATTGTCCATACAAAGGATTTACATTCAACGTGTACTAATAAGCTACTTCTGGCTATGAAACATTAAGGTAGGTACTTTTTTAAAAAGCATGAATTGTAATATATGAGGAGAGTGGGTGACAATATGGCATGTGTCATCCCAATGTGGATACAACATCCCAGAACAATAATCCTGCTTTTTTTTTTTAAGTCTAGAATAGTAGATTTCCTTTCCAAATATTCACACATGATAGCATTCACTCTAGACGCTTGAAAGATTGATTGCCTCCTAAGACAACAAGTAAAAGGCTTGGATCAGGACTGAATGTGGACAGAAAATGACAGCTCTGTCATTTATCAATGTTCTCCTCCTAGGCACCAAGGAGACAGCATTCATTTATGCCATCATGGCGGCAGGCCTGGTGCACTCTGTGACCAGGTCCTGCAGTGCAGGGAACATGACCGAATGTTCCTGTGACACCACCTTGCCGAATGGCGGCTCACCCAGCGAAGGCTGGCATTGGGGAGGATGCTCTGATGACGTCCAGTACGGCATGTGGTTCAGCAGAAAGTTTCTAGATCTGCCCATCAGAAACACCACAGGAAAAGAAAGCAAAGTCCTGCTAGCCATGAATCTACACAACAGCGAGGCGGGACGGCAGGTATGTATTAGGAAACTGAATAAAACGTTAGTGTCTCTGGGTAAATAATGCTGGGGTTAATGCTTCCAGGTGAAGCCGTGCCAGTGATTTAAAAGTCAAATGCTGACAGTATAAGAAATAAATAGGCATATGTTCCTTCACGAGTGTGCATTGACTCTGTTGGTTTTGTTTAGACAAATACTACTGATACGAGTTGAATTCTGCGGCAGAATGTATTAATGTTGGTGTGCCTTATATATTAAAACATTATTAAATAAAAAATAGACACTCTCCTGTTGTTTTATTGGTTGTCTGAGAGCCAGCATTCTGGCATTTCCAGAATGGGATTTATATCTATCATTTTATTAGGCCGAATCGTGTGTTATCCTCTCATTTGAATTTTGCTAATCATTTTAAATCTATTGTTTAGTAGATGACAATTCTTAAATGTGTTAATAATATGTTGTCGGGCTTATATTTTTCTCCAATAAGTGTTCACTATTTTTTTTGTAAAGCAAATGTTTTTATGGAAAATTGTTCATTGTATAAGATAGGTTCAGTTAAAACTCATAAAAGAGTATAAATACAAAGTTATGGCTATACTAAAAGTAAAGAAATTCATCTTTAAAACATAGCCATATTAAAGATGGGTTGAGAGGAGTAACTCAGCACCTAGTGATCCTAGAATCTTAGCACTTACCGCCTAGTGAACTCCTTTACAAATTCTGGTTTCAAAAATTGTTTTCCTAAAAAAGAAATATGTGCAAAGCTTACTAGCTTTTATGCCTTTACACTCCTGACTAGTCACGCAACAAAGTTTGGATTCTATAACACTGTTGAAGTTTGGCAATTCACTGCAACTTTCCCAAAAGACTAACATCTTTATGAGTACATATTTTTCTGTGTCATAATAAACTTTTGAAGACAGACATATCGGCATATATTGTATATTATTTTGAATTTCCAATTACCTGTCACGGTCCCAATGTAGTTACTACAGTCTGCCACATCCTCCTGAAGTAAATTAAGACAAGTTGCAGCATCTCTTAGGAATAGTTAAAAGTATATGTTGCATTTGCTTTTTACATTTTTTGGCAAGCAAATAATGGGGCTCATTCACAATGCTTGGAAGTTTCAGCCAGTGTTCTTTATTCAACTGCTTTCGTTGAAAATACTAAAAGCTAGAAGACTCAGTAAACCATTACCACAACTCCTGCAGTTTACACTTGTGTTTCCATTTCGTTTGAATATGCAATTCAAAAAGGCAAAATAGAAAACATGAAGATTCGGTGAATAGGTTATGAAAGTCTCCCATAGTTTTATGTAGGAGCTTCAGAAACGTACTTTCTGTGGCTAACAGTTGCTCCTGTTCAGCACTGCTGTTAGCTCATGCCTTTCCCCAGCTGCTCTTGTTCAGCGCTGCATCCCTTAAGGTTTTTTCCTGTGAGAGTAAGAATGAGGCGCTGACTGACTTTAAATAAAGGAATATATTTATTAGCTCTAACATACTAACGTGAAAGAAGTTAAATGCAATTAACCGATGTTCCTTTAAGCTCTAGCATGATGCTCAAGGAAACGACCAGGGCGCATCAAATCACTACATTTAAAGGTTGAGAAAACAGTTATATAAGTATTTATTATTAGTTGTTATTTAAACAGTTTGATACTGGTTTAAATAGTTCACCAAAAAGAAAAGAAAAGAACCTCAGAAGCTCATCTTATGATTAACTCTTAAATAAAGTTGTGCCTGAGCTTATGAAAGACCTTAAAACATTTGTGTTAAATAAAGTTTGTTTTATTAATAGCATTCAGTTCTATTTCATTTTATATGTTAGCAGTTACAAACTAGGTAGCAATATGTGAATCTATCATAGTTAATATTTTCTTAAACTGTTACTTATGTTTTAATTTTTTTCAGCATCAATTTTAATACACTGCACTATTGGCTAGGAAAAACTCAGTTTCTCCATATTACATAGATTTTTGCCATTTTTCTGTACATTCAGAGGGGTATGTTTTGTGCAAATTTCAGTTTCCTTTACTGAATTTTTTTCCCTCACATTGTTCTAGATGGAATCCTAAAGTACTACAAAACACTTACCTGGTTATTTTGAGGGTGTTTTTATTGGTCTTTTCTCCAGAGGTATTAGAATTCAAAATATTTTTGTATTTTTCTTTCCATTGGTAGTGTTAAAAAAAAAAGTCTAGATAAACAAAAAGCAGGTTTTTCTAACATAGACAAGAAACTGACTCAGTTTTTAATATTGGCCATTATGATTTTGATCTGTCAGGCATATTTGTCTGAGTCAAGTTTAAGGTCTGTATTCAATTGAGTTGGTTTTTTCTCGTCTCAAAATCCCAAACTCAAACTGCAGGAAAGTGTTCCGAGAAATGTGGGTACTGGCGCTTAGTTGCACTGTGAGCAGGATAGATGATTTTCTAACCGCTGACCTTAAATACTCTGATTCCCAATTGGTTTCTGACACCATTCCTAAAGTTATGACTCCAAGAATAATGTTGCTGGGCGGTGATTGGCTGAGAGAATGATGTGATGTCTTCCAGGGGCAGAACTTCTGGGAATAATGTGACTTGGAATATTTATGGGTATTTCTTTTGGTGTGCTGAAAATATTTCCATTCTTACCATGCTACCTCATAAACTTTTAAGTTTTCCTACCCCGTAATTTGCTTTATTACGAGTAACTCAACGAAGTGGGCAGGGCAGATCCCAAATTTTCATTGACCTGTTTCGAGAATATTTATAAGTAGTTGAACAACACAACTGTGTCTTGCTTTTCAGCAGGTTCAAATGTATTTGGGGATAGAAAGTGATGAAGTGGGTTAGAGGAATAGGAACACTACACGCTCATCCATCCAATCCTAACTCGCAGAGTTCTTAAACAGACCCCTCTCATGGCTGACACAATGAATTGTTGGTTACAAAATATTCCACACCAGTTTCTGGACATTCCTAATCAAGTCTGGATAAAGCAGTGTGTAGAAAATGATCTCCATCCACAGCATTACTATTGACTTAAAATTGAGAGACAACGAGTCCTTAAATCATCTCTTAGGTGGTGTTTGTTTTTGCACGGAGTTCCAGTGATACATCTTTCCTATTTCACTGCATTAGAAACTTACTAACCCAAAGCTTCCGTGAGGAACCCCCCACAGATTAAATGCCACCTTCCTAATTGCTCTTCCATTGTTTACACTATGGCCACCAAAATGGGCACATCTGTTTGCAATAGTTAACAAAACCTTCCTTTGTTAACACTGTTATAAACCTTAACAACTCAACTAGAGGAGAGAAAGGAATTTTCCCATAACCACACACAATCCATTCCATTGCTAGTCTCTTCTCCATTTACCAGAAAGCATCAGGCAACCACGGCAGCCCACACTAGCTGTTTAACATTAATTAAGAACCGCAGCAGAAAAGATACAGGGCACACGTTTTGGAGAGTTTCGGCAAAAATCTCTAAATATACTTATATTTTCCACTTTCATTCCTCTGCTTTTCTACGATTATCTTGCTGAGTTATAAAGACCTTATATCATATATCACCAATTTATGTAAGACAAGTGTCTTAACCACACTGTTTATTTTTCCATAAAATTGGAATCACAACTGAGTACTTGCTCATTAACTACGTATTAAGTAAAAAGAATTTCTTGCTGTAAAACCAGATCAAGTACGTGATTTATGAAAATCTGTTCCAAGAAACACTAATGTCGGCAAAGTTGAACCGTGTGTGTGTGTGTGTGTGTGTGTGTGTGTGTGTGTAGCCTGAAACTCCTCGTTTCATAAAATTCTCCAAGCAGTAACTGTGCTGCTCAACTTCACTTCCAAGTTCTATCTCTGGAGTATTATGGGGACATTGTCGTTCAAATTATATGTGAAATTTGTGGAATTCTTCTCCTCGAAGTTCATTTATATATGTAAATTCTTGGAGAAAAAATACGTACCACATCTGTGATAAGAATACTATTTCTGGGCTGGAGAGATGGCTCAGCCGTTAAAGGCTAGGCTCACAACCAAAAATATAAGAATACTATTTCTTCTACTTATTTTAGGGCCAATTTTGATCAAAAGTCATAGAACTAAAAGTTTAAAAATGTAATAGTGGAAACTTAGGAACTCCTGGGATTTAAAAAGAGTTGTTTTCTAGAGTAGGAAAAATCCCTCAAAATCCTATAATAAGCTTAGGAGGTGACAAAAATCGAATTTGCAAGTCTCTTTTCATATTCTTGCAAACTAGGAAGCAGTTGGGTGGACTCACACTGTCTGGGACAGAGTTATGACTGAGCTGGAGGAGAGCCCATCAGCTCCTGGTGTGTGGGAGGCATTGACCGCCGCCCCCTGCCCCCAGCCCTGACTTTGCTTTCTGTTACCTCTTTTCAAGCAGATTAGCCACTGCAGATGTTTTAAAACTGCTTTGTGTGAGGGAACATTTCAAAAGTCATTTGACGTGCCATCCACTCTGTCTTTGGTGCTTGGCAAAGCAACAACGCCCATGTGTGAAGTAGTGAGTAAAAGGAAGTGGGGCTCTCAGTCATGATCCGAAGGGAAGGCAGCTTTAAATCATCAAGTGATGACTATCAGGAACGCTGATCTGGTTTAAACATACACTTACTCTCAGGTCTGGGCTTCTCGGACAATTTATTTTATTACCTACACTGACTGAGCTCTTTCTTTTTTTTTTTTTTCCATATCCATTACCACTTAAAATACGAATAAAGGTCATTGATTGCATTGCTTTTAAACATTTATCTGCATTTTAAACATTTGTCTCTAGGTCTCTTAAAGAAGCAAGTATTTTGTGAATATCAAATGCCATAAATCAGATTATCTATGTGCCACACTTTAGGCAATAAGTTGTTCTTTTATAGGTGTTTCTGCTCTGTATATTAAGAAATAAATGAATTTATTGGTTTTGAAGCTTTAGGAATAAAAATTATTATATCATGTTCTAGAAAGGACAGGGTTTGGATACTATTGTATTGATTGTTTTAAGTGCTACCGAGAAGTATTGCACACTGTACAAATCAATATCATATGTTCTCATTTAAGTCTGCAGTACAATATTACTTGTTTGAAATATTCTTTGTGGTTAGACTGTTAGAATGTTAGACAAATGCCCTTCAGCAGACATCTCAATAGTAATAGAACCTTGGTCATTTTGTAGTTTTGATAAGAGCTGTAAGTAGACTTTAGACTGCCTTTGTGAAAATCTATGCTTAATTTTTAAGTCGTGGAATTAGGTGGATTCATTTTTCACTTTGCCCAGAAATGTTGACAGAATGTGAACTCTACGACTAGTCCTGACGATTTATTAATCTGCTCCGCCATCGTCTGGGGACTGCAGGAAACAATGTTGCTATGTAAAAGGTTAGAGCCCTAAACCTAGAACCCTCTTGATTGTTAGTTTAGGCTCATTGAAAAACTCATCTTAACTCTTACACCAAGTTCATCAAAGACAGGAGCATTTAGACCTTAACAAGCATCAAATACAGAAGTTTGTGGCTTCATTTAGTGACCCCAGGTTGTGTAAACTGAACTCCACACTTAGAAATTAATTTAAAACTATACTGACATGGGCCTCTTTCCCTTTTTGTCAGACACAGGCCCACTCTGCAGCCTAAGCTAGCCTGGGGCTCACTCTATTCCCCAGGCTAGCCTAAGGTTCACAGCCTTTCTGCCTCATCCTCCCAAGAATTATAATTCCAGGAAATTCTTCTCTTCTTATTCTTCATGTTAAGATAATGCTGTTTCAATTAATTTTCCAGAAAAGTGGGAGAATTTGTCGGCAGCTACCACAATCTAGTTTCTTCTCTTTAATTCGAGGCAAGGTTGCTTGTGTGGTCTATGGCCAGGGCTTAGCCTGTTCTCACTCCCCCTTCACCCTGTTATGTAACTGACTTTATAGTAACCAAACGGAGGAAGACTCAATAGATTCAACTATGTCATGTTCGCAGCTCACCCCAGCCAATCAGATTTCAAGGGTCTGAGAAACCAGTTACTAGCAAAGTTCTCTTGATGTTTCTGTGTGTGCAGTGCAAACACTGAAGGCAACTGCCCTGTTCATGTTTTGGGTGATCATCTCCCAAGGCTCTGGTTTAAAATTTAGCTTCTCGTTCTGTGGATCTGGCTTAGGGCCAGGGTTGTCTACATTCCTTACAAGGGATGCTGGAGTTGGTGGTCCACGAGCCATACTCTGAATAGCAAGACTTTAAATGGTATGGGAAACATGCCGGCGGCCACCTACAAATCATCCATTCTCACCCCCAAATGAGTGAGATTTCAGACCATCTTTGGTGAGTAGCAAAAGTAGGGGACCTGACACTAATATATTTTACAGTTTTTATATAGCTATTTAGTTATGTATGTGTCTATTTCGTATAAGTGGCTAATGCGCATGCCATGGTGCACATAACATGTGGGCGTCAGGAAGACACCTTGCAGGAATTGGTTCTCTCCTTCCACCAGGTAGTTTCCCAGGATTCCAACTCAGACCTTAAAGCTAGACCCTCACACTCCACCCCACCCCCTACTGTTTTAAATGTAGTGTGGGAAAGTTTTCTGTGCAGAGTCAAAACATTTAGACAGAAATAAATGACAAAATATTTGAACTCTAAACAACCTTAAAGATGGTTTATGTTCAAACCATCATTTTTATGGAGGAAAGAAAGCGCCAGAAACGTGAGTGGCTAGTTTAACTGTTTCTGCTATTGAATGAAACACTGCACCGCTGACATCTGAGCACAATCGTTGTTGGTTTTAGGCTGTCGCCAAGTTAATGTCTGTGGACTGCCGCTGCCACGGCGTTTCCGGCTCCTGTGCTGTGAAAACCTGCTGGAAAACGATGTCTTCTTTTGAAAAGATTGGGCATTTTTTAAAGGATAAATATGAGAACAGCATCCAGATCTCGGACAAAACCAAGAGGAAGATGCGCAGAAGAGAGAAAGATCAGAGACAGACACCCATTCTCAAGGATGACTTGCTGTACGTTCATAAGTCTCCCAACTACTGCGTGGAGAACAAGAAACTGGGTATTCCTGGGACACAGGGCAGAGAGTGCAACCGGACATCAGGAGGCGCCGATGGCTGTAACCTCCTCTGCTGTGGCCGAGGCTACAATACCCACGTAGTCAGGCACGTGGAGAGGTGTGAATGTAAGTTTATCTGGTGCTGCTACGTCCGCTGCAGGAGGTGTGAAAGCATGACCGATGTCCACACGTGTAAGTAACCTCTCTGTCCAGCCTAACAGGAGACGCCTCGGTAGCAACCAAAGGAGTTGTCATCTGGAGGGCGCCCCCTACTGTGCACCGCTGGGGAAGTCGCTGCCTGTAAGAGTGTTCCCAGACCCCTGGGCCAGTCTGTGATTTCTTCTTTCTGGCAGACTTTGCTTGGGATTCTAAAGTTGAAAAGGTTGTCAGTCGCCTTTGGATGGTTTGGGGAATGTACATTGACATATAGGGAACAGCAATCTGTTTCCGAAACAATATGGAGAAAGAAAAGAAGAGAAAAGAGGAAAAAGGATAGAAAAGGGAAGGGAGGGGAAGGGAAGGGAGGGGAAGGGAAGGGAAGGGAAGGGAAGGGAAGGGAAGGGATGAAAAAAAAGAGAGGAGAGGAGAGGAGAGGAGAGGAGAGGAGAGGAGAGGAGAGGAGAGAGGAGGAGAGAAGAGAAGAGAAGAAAAGAAAGCCCTTATCCCAGAAAACTGATCCAGGCTCAGGATAAGATCTTAGACTGGGGACACAGTTACAGAAATCAGTTATGGTGGGTACACATCAACCATTTTTAAAGACATCTCTTATAAGAGCTAGGAGCAGCACACATGAATTGCATTTTTCCTTAGTATTTTAATAGAATTAATGACATTGTTTATGCACAGACAAAAGATGCTGAAAATTAACCATGGTGTTTACTTTACCCTTCCATACACTTCAAAAGCAGGGCCATTGAAAAGAGTCCCTATTAAGAAACACAGTAATCCCTTTTAAAGTCCTTTTTTAAAGATGTTAAGTAATAAATACAATCGAAATGTAAAAAGTAAAGCATGAATTAGATCTTTAAGTGTCTTTAACCAAGAAGATTTGTCTGGGGGGTGGAAGGCATATAAAGTTTATATGACTTTTAATCTTTGGATTTATCTTTTTTTATTGTAGACCAGTTTCTACTCTTAAACACTCAGATATATTGGAAGAATCCCTAAAAGGAGTTGAGGAAAGTGGAAATAGAGAGAAAGCACCCTTAATTATGTAAAGGCAATATTTTGTATAGTGTTTCTACTTCAAATGTTTTATATTTTGTAAATACAATATTTAACTTATGTAACAGATTAAGACTTAAAGACATTTATCGTGAAAGTCTGAACGTACTACAATAAGGCCACATCAAAAAATAAGAATAACTTTTGATTTTTTTCATACTACTAATTCCTCTTTAAAACATTGGGGGAAAAGGGTAATTGAGGCAGTCACCTGGGTGTGTATTTCTTGCCAAAATGACAGTTCTCTTTAAAAAGAAAAAAATTTCTTGAGACAAGGTTTCTCTGTGTATCTGTGGCTGTCTTGAAAATGACAGTTTTCTGTGCTCTAGATTAAAGTATGTTACAAAATACTGAAGATTGTGTTGTTTCAGTAGCCAGAGTAATCGAATTCTCTTTTCAACCTTAGCTTTGCTTTCGTATACTAAATTTCACAGTAAAGAAAGGTCTTCGCTGGGAAAAAGACGCTCAGCCAGAATAATGTTGAATTTGATACCCTGGATATTTATTATATTTTATGCAATGTTGCCATTTGAATGCTGAGTGCTGTTTTTCTTTCTTTCTTTTTTTTTCTTTTCATTTTTCTCTTTTCTTTTCTTTCTATTATGGGGCGGGGGCGGGGGGAGTTGTGGGTGGATCTAAGGTCAGAACCAAGGGTCTTGTGCTCATTGGACAAGTGCTCTACCACTGAATTAAACCCCCAACCCCTGTTTCTTACTTTAATCCACACATATATGTTCATATTTGACAAAAATACCCAGTGAAGTGTCACAGGGCTGTTTTTAGGTTGTATTTTTACTATAAAGGCTTATGCTTTTACACTTTGTTAAATATTTTAGATTATATGGAAAATAGTTTTTCTAAGTTCAGGATGGACACAAAAGGATATCCTTTTTCTTATTAATAAGATCAATATTTATCAAAGATCTTGCTCTATTTCCTATTAATTTTTTAAACCGACTTTAAGCAATAATTTGAAAAGCAAACCTCTGGAAGATTTCTCAATTCTGATGTTATAAGTCGTGACTTGAATGTTTACTTATGACCCTTGAAGTCTAACGGTTCCTATTTGCTAAGTGAGAAATGTGGACATGGCAAATGAACAAATACAAAGCTAATTTGAAAGACTCGCTTTCCATTTCTTGTTATTCTCTGACTAGAGGGACGTGGGGGTGGGGCGCTCTCATGCTCTTTCTACAAAGTAACCCTACTTCATCTACCTTGAACGTACTCACCCTTTTACTTTAAAAGAGGAAGCCCGTAGTGAACATTTAACTACTAATTAGAAAACTTCCCATTACTCCCATTACTCTATCAACTGACAGAGAACCAGTCAGCCTCTGGTTCTGTAATAGCTGCTAACTCTTCAGCCATTGCATCAAAAATCCAATGCATATTTGGTTGTGATTTCTAGGATGTCAAGGAAGAATTTCTCACTCCCAGCCGTATCTGGGTCTTTTCCTTCTTATCTTTGGCTCTGCCCCTGCAGTCATCCTCGAGGTTTTCAGCATCTATCTTTATGTTGCAAAGACCAATAAAGCCATACTGACCTACACAGACATCAAGGAAAACATGCTGACTCAGAAATTTTTAACTGGATCTGAGGAAGCATTACCAGTAAATGGCGGCTGTAGTCCTTTTGGCTCGGCTCTCACCTTGGCTTTCATCTGGTTTCTGGCATTGTCTTAAATGCCAGGCTCTGTAGCTGTGTGCCTCAACTTCTTGCCCTGCCCCCACCCTCCAGCAGCTCCATCGCTCCTCCTTCTCTTGGTCACATGACGACCACATTTGCAGAGCTTGCCTTCTGAAGAAAACCAGAGTTCATTATCTAGTTGGGTATTTTGAAGACAGGGAAGTTTCCTTCCCAAAAGGTCTGGCAAAGACCTTCTGTGTCAGCGTTAGCACTGACTGCTTTAAATGTGCACACACTTGAGACAATCACAATGACAACTGGGAGCTGGGGGTGATCGGCAGGTATTCATATTTGTCTAATAGCAATCTGGGCCCTTGCTGGGTGGTAGGTTTTAAGTCTAACTAATTTAGACAGTTCGAGACAGGGGAAGAGGGGATTAGGTGTAGAGGAAAACCAGGGTATTAGTTTACCAGGAAAGGGTACTTAAATGCCCACAGCCAACAGAGCTTTACACGTCCTAGCTCTAGTGATGTTTGTGGTGTCTGGCATCACATAGAGCTCACTGCCAAAAAAATCCAACCCAGATCTTGTGGATTATGTATAGAGGAACCGTGCCAGTAATAGATTGTTTAAGATTTGGGGGGTTTTGTTTGTTTGTTTGTTTTCCTGATTTGGAACTAATAAGAGAGAATGGATCATCTTAAAATGAAACTAAGGAAAATTAAGCCAGGTACGGCAACACATACCTTTAATGTTTGCACTTGGGAAGGTAGAGGCACACAGACTCCTGTGAGTTCTAGGCCAGTCTGGCCTATGGAGTGAGTTCAAATCTAGCCAGGTCTAAATAGTGACATTCTTATCTTTTTTTTTTTTTT
>JADRCD010219883.1:13697-41627 GCA_019843815.1 Montemys delectorum
TTCTTCTTCTTCTTCTTTCTTCTTCTTGTTCCTCCTCCTCCTCTCCCTCCTCTTCCTCCTCTCCCTCTTCCTCCTCAAAGCCCAGGCTAGCCTTGAACTTTCTATAGCAGAGGATAACCTTTAATTCCTCATCCTCTGGTCTTCACCTCCTGATTTCTGAGATTATAAGACTGTTATTATCCCATGCCTGGCTATGGATATGCACTATGAGAGCCTATTAGTATATGAAAAAAGGAATAAGAAAAGGATTCATTAATGTTACCCAGAAAATAACTAGTAAGCTACATTATTTATTATTAATAATATGCTTATGGTACTGGAGAGATGCCCCAGGAGTTAAACTAAGTAAATGCTGGTTATTTTTGCAGAAGGATGGAATTACTTTCTCAGCACCCACACCAGGTTTCTCAAAATTTCCTATAACCACATCTCTAGGGTATGTGATACTTTTTCCTGGCCATGGTGAGTACCTGTATACATGTGTATGACACACACACACACACACACACACATACACACACACACACATTCATTATAAAAATATAAAATATTTAAATAATAGTAATAATCAGCTTATGACACTATGCAGGTTGAAAGTCTCAAATTCTGTCATCTGCAAACTATTTCTAGTTTTAAAATACAAGACTCTATGGAGCCAAGATTTAATCTTGCCCGCAATCCTGGGAAGCAGGGTACTGATAGTTAAATCTCAGTGTCAGAGAAGGAAAGCATGAGAGATAATGGTCAGTTCCTCCTTATCTTATGTTTTATGCTCTTTAGGCCCTCAACAGAATAGATGACTCTCATTCATGAAGGAAGAGCTAGTTATTTTGGGACAACCCAGCAACTGAATGCTAAAGATATGTTTAAATTGTATTTAATTGGGATATCTATGACCCAATCAGGTTGACATTCAAAAGTTAATTATTGCCAAAAATATTAGTAGCTCTGAAGAAAGCAAAATAATCCACATGAATGTAATGCTCTACAAACAAATGAATTTTAAATATCTATGAATTGTAGACTGGTGAGATGGCCTTTGTTATGTAATCATGATGTCCTCTGTTCTAGTGGGCAAAACTCACATACATCTATGTCTGATAGAATATGTTGTTTGTAATACCACTTAGCCTATGGTAAGTTAGGAAATAGAGACAGGAGAATTCCTAAATGGCCAGGCATACACACAGTGAAACAACAAAAAGAGCCGGACTCAACACAAGCTGAAGGTAAAAGCTGTTGTCTGCTCTATGTGTACATACTGATGTTCATAGGAAGGTACACAGGAATACATATGTGTATACATAAGCACATCCCACAGGACAAATGATTAAAAATAATAAAAGCTGTGAATTTATAATGAGTATAAGAAAATAGATAAAATGAACTCCACGCTGTTACAAATGTGATACAAGCAAATGTATCTAGCATAGTGAAGGCATTCTAAAAATAATGTTATGTGTCTTTTTTGGTATTGTTTCTTTTAATTTAATATACTTTGTTGATACTTTTATATCAGTACATGTGACCCCATTATATTATTCTAGGATACTCATTATAATGTATCACTATATTTAACTATACAGATGTACCATAATGTTTATATTTACTTATTATTAACGATAGATTATTTGCAATTTGGATGATTTTATAAAAACCTTTTTTTTATTTTATGTACATAAGTATTTTTTGCATACACATATGTACCCTATATGCATTCCTGGTGTCTGGGAGTCCAGAAGTCTTTAGATCCTCTGGAACTGAAGTTATAGATGGTTGTGAGCCACCCTGCATGTGCTGGGTGCCAAACATGCTTCTTTGCAAGAGCAGTATGCACTCTTAACTGTTACGCCATCTCTCTAGCCCTCTTATTTGCAACATTTTATTTTTCCTTTCCCAATCCACAATTAGTATGCTTGACATTGCATTGTTGAGTGCATGTGTGTGTAAATCTAGTGAAGAAAAATCTTTGGAGGGGAAATTCTGACTTAAAGGTATTTTCATGGATACTGACCTTTTTCCAAATTGACCTTCAATGAAGTTATGCCATTTTATAGCCTTATCACTAGTGTGTGAATATCTGTTTCCCGAAAATCTTGCCAAAGCCATATTTTGTAATTCCTTTTAGTCATTGCCAATATGATAGGCAAAAATAAAAATATCCTGCTGTTTTAATTTGCACTTATTAAAGCAATAAGCAAAGTTTGACATCGTTTTATATAGTCCTCAGCAAGTTATATTATTTTACTTTTTCTGAACAAATACTTAAGAAGTACACAATAAATATGTTTGGACAATTATACACACAACCTATGATATTGTTCCTCTTATTAATCTGAATGAATTCATTATAAAAGAACAAATTAACATTCTTGATACAGTTGTTGCATTTATTTTTATGTTTGTCATATGTCTTTCAATTTTGTGTGTGAATTTTGGGGAAGTAGTCAGGTAGAAATTTGATCTTCGTCATTTAAAATAGTACCATTTTGGATTAATTTGAAAGTAACTTGTACTTTTCATGTCTTGGAACGTTTTCCTTCATTTCTCTGTGTAAACACATCGTTCTTAATAAGCCTCCTTTGCCTCTGGGACATTTTTTGTGTGATATTTAAGTTGATGGAGAGCTCATAGATCTCCCTGTGGTGATCAGACTCATATCCTATTCTCTCAGTTCATATTATGAGCAGCATAATGAAATTGTGAAAATAACATGATTATTTACCTGTTTCAGAAATCCTGCTGTTTGTTGACTGCTTTTGGCCATACAAACCTGTTCAGGTCTCAGGTGGATAGGTAAGTATCTTGCTCTTGATCCCTAAGGTTTTTTTTTTTTTTTCTTTCAGGAATTCATAGAGACACAATTTTTCTCATTATGCTGCTTCTCCATATGGCTTCCATTGTCTATGGGTGACATAGAAGTCAGATCTAGAGCATTTCTGAGCATATAGAGTCCCTAGGTCCTATCTTTGGTAAATTGGTGGGATTACCTGCCTTTGAACACTATTAAATGAGTCTTAAGTCTTTGGCTCCATTAGATCCAGCCCAGCTGTAGGGACTGCTGCTCTAGGTTGTTTAGCATACTACCTTATCTCTTTACTTTTGGGAACAAATTTCTTGAATCTCAAAATCTGTCTCCTATTCAAAAATTTGCTTTACCTTAGATGGAGTATGATTTCTCCAAGCATAAGGATTGGAATTTTGACTGTAGACTCATGGATCCTATTATGTCCACCATGAAATTGCAATCATAAAAGTGTCCTTTCCTAAGTACTTTAGGTTCTCATTCCTCTCTTCCATGGGCCTCATCTTATTCTGTCCTCCTCATTTTCCAATATACAAGTCTTTTTTATATGAATCAAGGTCAGATTCTGCTATGAACCCTAGAATCATAACAGATGTGAGAACTCCGCAGGTCTGTCCTGGGACACAGGGAAGGGATGGCCCAAAGTTCTGCCTTGATTCAGAGCGTTGTTCTCTTCATGAGACTTTCAGTTGGCCACCTGAGACCATTATAAGGCTTTCATGGTTTCTAGACTACAAGTTTTGGAAGATTGAGTTCACTTACTATACCAACTTATCTAGGCCCATGGATGGTCAAGCACTTGACAGAACTGGAAGACTCTGGTACAAGTTTCATCAGATGGAGATTTGCCCAAACTAATTGTCAACTTGTGTTTGGGACCTTTGTTGGCTGTTGGAGTCAGAACCAGGAATCCCTGCAATATGTTTGTGATTACAAGGCTCAGCTTGCTCCACCAAAGGCCCTCTGGCGCCTTTCCTCCTTAAAAACACATTCAGCACATTTTTAAAAACCACAATGAGAAGCCCTCCCTGAGAAAGTGACTAAACACTGCTTAATATTCTGAAAGCATCAACAGCCACTGAAAAGCCAGCCATAAAAAGTTGAAGAAAGCTGACTTGGCACTGGGAGGAAGCCAGCTGTTGTTGGCCTTTGATTGGTGAAGGTTGTAAAATCCTTTGTTGTGCTTCACTGTCAATGAGTCCATATTAAATTTACTTTCCAGCTTGCATGCTGGACCATTCTGGATGCATCTGTTCTTTTGGATACTTTATTTATTCTAAGATATTCCTTTCTCTTGCTATTCCCCCAATACCATGGACAATGGTTTGGATTATGACACTCCCAAAAGGATGTCTCAACTGTCAGTACCTCAGAATTTAACTTTAATTAAACATGTTGGTACTATAAATGTAATTATGATGAGGCCAAATTGGGCTTTGATGCTTTCTTAATTCAGTAGGACTTACATCATCAAAAGAGGAGAAAGGAACAGTGTGACTGCTGTGTGGTGACACTGAAGATACATGTGATGCATACAGAAGCCATGGATTAGTGACCATCACCAGCATCACCAAAACCCACAATGCCATTCGATAACTATTTTCTATGATGTTACTGCTAGTTACTTTCTCATTGCTGTGATAACATACTTAACAAAAGTAACATAAGGAAGGGAGAGTTTATTGTGGCTTACAGTTTAAGTGTACACTCTATTATGCAGAAGGGTTGATGATGACAACTGCTCTACCTGTGGCTATACAAATGTGAGGTGGTTTGATAACATTACAACAATAGTCAGGAAGCACAGAAAGACTGGATCATGATAGGAGATGCAAAATGCTTTCTGAGAGCACAAGGAAGCTATTGAAGAAATTCATTCTTTCATTTTCTTCTTGTTACTCTGCGTTTAAGTGTAGATGTAGGTTAGAGGAGGACTCTGGTATCAAATGTACACATTGATAGCTTATGATCGTGTTCTATTTACAGATATTTTAGGTGGTCTTATTTCAAACTATATCATGAATATTTAAATCATGCATAAGACAGGAATAGGAGTGAGAGCTAAAGTTTTGTGTTGGGGACCTATTACAATCATGTGTTCTCTCTCCAAAGTCACATATTAAAATTCCAACAGCAGTAACTCAGGATTTGGGGAGAAGCTCTCTTCCAATAATAGGTGTTCAAGTTAAAGTGAAGTTTTTTTCAAAAGGCCTGGAAAGCTACCATTTGAAATATGTACACCAGTGCTACTACTAATACACAAGTATAATCATGTAAAGACACAGAAAGAAAAGATGGCACCCATCTGAAGGCCTTCAGAGATACCCCAAAAGGATCTTGATCTTAGATGTCTAGGCTCAAGAATCATGAGAAAATAAATATATTTTATTTAATTAATCTTTCCAGGTTGTAGTATTTTGTTTTACTTTCATCAGCAAACTAATAGAGTGATTATGTAGGTTTCAGTGCACTGAGGGGTGGGAATAGTAGTGGCTCACTTTATAGTGTGCAGAATGAGATGCTGATATCATCAGGTTTCCTGATGCTCTGTGAATCTGTGCATGGATGCTGTTTGTTACCATGGGGGCAGAGTTCAGTTTCCCAAGAGAATGGGGAAGGGATGCCAGGCAATTATGCCCTTGGCTGCCTCTGAGTAGATCCTGAAAAAGAGACTGAGAAAGCAGCCCTGTGGTACTGGAGGAGTTTGGAAAAGATAGTGCCCAAGAAACTTCAAGGAAGCAGTGATTAGTTGGGTGTGGTGGCACATGCCTTTAATTATCATGTTTGAGGATCAGAGCCTACCTGGGTAACATAAGGAGTCCAGGTCAGCTGAAATTGTGTAGTAAGACCTGTTTAAAACAACAACAAGAAGAACTTTAAATAAAATGAAAAATGCTTTCAAATGCCATGGGGATTTTGTATAATTAATAATGTGGGAAAGATAATTGGCCACTAAAGTTGACACGATAGAGATTTTAATAACCTTGAAGTGATATTTTCAGTTGCAAGATGAAGAACGTTTTTGTTGTTGTTGTTGTTTTGTTTTTATTTTGTTTTGTTTTTCTAAAATGGGTAAAGGGAAGAGAAAGATTTGAATCCAGAATTGTGCTTTTGAGGAAACATGTTTTTAAGAGAAGTAGGAATTTAGGAATTTAGATAGCTGGTGACATGGGATGAGTGGGGACATATTATGACACATATGAGTGTTGTTGGGTTAAGTCTAATAGATGGGGAAGTATAAAGATTTAAATAGCGAGAGAAAATCATATTGCAGAAGAAATATTCTCCAGCAGGTGAGAACAGATAGAATTCAGGTCAAAGAAATGACCCCAGTTCTCTGGTTGCAGCGTTCTCTGCAAGACTCCCTGTAAAGTTGAATTTCCATTGTAATAGTATTGAGAGGTCAGACCTTCAAATGATAGGTCACAAGGCTCTGCTCTTATGAAAGGAATATCCCACTATCACAGGAGGGTGTGAGCTACAGTGAGACAGTCTCTGACGGAAGTGCTAACTTCACCCACACCTTTCCTCTTTGTCTCCTGTGCCCATATGCCCTCCTATCATACAGGACACTGCCAGATGTCAGGGCCATGCTTGCTGCTCTTGGGTTTATGCAAAGTGTCTATGACAAGATTTTATGTATTGTATTATAGCAGAGAAAAATAGACTAAGGCAGATGGGAGTAGGGATGTTCATTTACTTAAGTAGAGGCAAGCTGGAAGAACTTTAATCTCAGCAATTAGGAGGGAGAGGGAGACAGATCTCTGTGAATTCAAGTCTAGCCAGGACTACATAGCAAATTCTAAGACAGTCAGAGCTACACAGAGAGATCCTGTCTCCAAAAAAACCCAACTAACTAATTAAAGAAGAGAAAGACAAAATTTTAAACAGGTGAATATAGTGTAGTAGACCACCTTTTAAACAGATTGGGATATGAAAAGACACTTGCACAAAAAAAAGAAAAAATCACTTATTGAGATGAGACCTGAAGAAAAGTCTTCAGTTTCTGGCCCTTTAGGCCAATTTAGTGTTTGTGAAATTATCTAGGAAGATGTGAAACTGCTATCCCCCACAGTCAGAAAGTATGCCAACTGAATAGATAGGCCAAGATTGGAAGGCAGGTTTGAGTGGCAGGTACAAGTTTCTGATCACAAATTTAAAATGAGACCAGTACCTTTTTTACATTAGCCATATCTTATTACTTATGGGTAGCAAGCAAGCATTTGCTAGGACTGAGCTATTCTGTGCTATGGAGTAGGGCATGAAGAGGAGAAGCTAAGCTGAGGGAGTGAGCAAGTGTGTCCAACAACTGTGAGTATGGCTTCAGAAAGTGACATAGTTTTGATATGGAATGTTGGAAAGGCTTGTGTGCTCACATGTTGGTTCCTCCATGTAGCAATGTTCAGAAATGGGCCAGGAAGTGGTTATTTCATTCAAGTTCTGACCGTAACAATGAAACAATCTGTTTGTAGATTCATTAATTAATTTGCACCTGGAAGGCAATGGATGTTCCCTCCTCCCTTCTCTCATTTATGTATATATGTATGGTAATAGCTCTCATACATGTATGGGAAAAACTGTATCTTGCCACATCCTCCCCACCATGGTGTTCTGCTTTGCCATAGACCCATAGGGCTGGACCTAAGTGAACCTTTTAGAATTGCAAGCCACAACCTAGCTTCTTTTTATTTCTTTAAGGCAGTTTGTCACAGTGACACTAAGTGACCAACCATGTGGGAAAGCAAAGGAATGAAGACTTAAGAGGAACACAATTTTCATGTAGGGCCAATAGATTAATTTCTCAGTGGAGCCAAAGAAGGGATTCTGTGCACTGAAGAGTGAGTGAGCTACTGACAAAAAAAATGAAGGGATGACATCTTTGAATTAGAGATAGGACAATTGTTGATGATTACAAGATCTAGGGACAGGCCTTGTGGGCCATAAGATTAGGCATCCTAAGCAAACTAAGAATGTATGGATCCAAGAAATCGGAGTATAACGAGCATTTGTTAAAGTCAGCAAGAAAAAGCACCTAGAACTGACTTTTGCACTTTATCCCTTAGATTTATTCCTCTTGGCATCTTCTCTATCTTAGTTAATATTGACTTATGTCCCAAACTTGGAAACAGAAATGAATCATATGACTTACATTTAATTCACCTGTAAGTCCTTGTGGGTATACCTTTAAGATACACACAGACCCTAAGCATTATCATCTGAAACATCTGTCTCCCAAGTTATCATAACATGTCTATTATATAGCTCCTCTACCCCAATCCCAACTGTGACTTCGCACTCATGTGAACTAATTTCCACATTCTAGCACCCTACTCCCCCTCATCTCTGACTCCATCACCTCTCTCTTCTCACTCTGGTCCAGCCATATGAGTCTTCTTCCCTTCCTGGATAGTTGTAATGATTGTGCCTGGAATCCTCGTTTTGAACACACATGGATCACCTGTTTTGACCACTATCACTTTGGTTAATTGTCACCATCTTGGTACATTTCTTTTCCTTTTGTCTATTGCTATAAACCAGAACCTACAACTGTTGGTGACAAAAAGAGCTTCTACACATTTGTAGAAAGAAAAGAATTATATTCCGGTAGGAATAGTGACAGAGAGAAGCAAGGATAAAGACACTAGCATGTCCAGTAAAGAAAAGGCTACACACAGGTTAGTGCTGGGAAAGAGCAGCATACATGCAATAGCCAATGGGTTATTTGATGGCCCGACTCTTAAAAGGAGCTGCAGCATTAGGGTGAGACAAGAGAAGACTTTAGGGTTAGACAAGAAGAGACTTAGTCTGAAAAACATACTGGAAGCCAATTCTATTTCTTAGCTCTTGCCCTGCAGTTCTTAGTAATTAAAGAAGTGACTGGAACATAGAAAGAGTGAGCAACTGAGGAAAGATTTAGCTGATGGACCCTGGGGAAGAACAGAGGGTAGAATGTTGTGGGAAACTCTGAACTGAATAGTCACTTTGGAAAATAATGTAGGATTTTCAGTAAAATATATACTTTTCAAGCAACAACAAGGTCACTTGCAGGAATTTACCCAAGATAAATGAAAACATATGCCCATATTACAATTCATCTATTTCTAGCAGCTTTGTTCAAAATAACTGGAACCTGGACACCATCCAACTGTGTATCAGCTGATGATCGAGATTCAAATTGTGGTATATTTTTAATAGTGCTTGTAAATGATGATGTTATGGTCGATGCAATGCCATGGAAAGCTTCAGGAACCACTGTGCTAAAACAACCTACAACACGTTGTACAACATATATGTACACACACATCCATATGCTTCTCAGTCAGCAGGGCTATGAGGAGCAGATCCCTGTTTGGCAGAAATGGGAGTGGAGTAGAAGGTAACTGAGTTCAGGGTGCTGTGAAGTTGCTTTGAGGGGTAACAAGTATGATTTACTAAGGGTAGTGATATGGACAGAGCTATGTTTGTTTGTCAAAATATCTAATTTCACATATGATTTGCAAAAGCATACATAAGATTGATCAAAATAATTGTGCCTTTATGTTTTGTTTTGCTGTCCTTCACTGGGATAGAAAATATGAGCTTCTAAAAGGTAACATGTCTAATAAATATCCTTACTTTTTTGTATAAACAGATTGTGGATATTTATGAAATTAATATAAATTCCATTCTCCTGATAACAGCTTTGAACTAAAATATTTGTATGATTAAATTTAGCCTTCACCTTTTAACATTTGTCATGAATTAGACAATATATTTTATGGCCTTCGATGTTGGTATTCTAATATATTAGGTTAAGAATAAAAATGGAAATAATTTTATCTAGTTATTGTGAAAATAGAATAATACACTAACATAATATATACTATGTGCCACATGGTCTTTTGTGAGAACATAATAAATTATACCAGATGATTATTATTACTACTATAATTATAATCTGTATTCACTTTTATGACTGTTAACTATATGCATAGTTATTGTACATATTTTCTTTTATTAATACATTTCATGTGCTGACATTTTATATTTGTATATAATGCATTCTAGTTGGGTCATTTACTTCTTCACCCTCTTTTTTTCTTTAACTCCTGCCAGTCCCCTCCCTTTCAAATTTCTCTCATATTCATTATTTTTTATCTTATTTTATGTTCAGAGTTTAAGCAGGGCTATCTGAATGAACCTAGGTTTGGAAGTAACCACTGGAACCCTTTGAGCTTACACAACTGTATTCCAAGCCTCTTCTAGAATCTGTTGGTTACAGGAAGTGGTAAACCCCCATAATCCTTTTCTGCATTGATACCTAAGCAGTAGCAGGACATGATTTGCGTGGGCCTAGTGCTACTATGCAAAGCTAGCATGAGTTCCTGATTGCCAAGGTAGTGCTTATAAGATGACATTCCTAAGCTCCTTTCCCCATCTTTTGACTCCTACCTCCCTTTTTTTTATATTACAATGACTTAAGAGGGATGATATAATGGTCTTGTTCAGGGATAAGCCCTCAACTATCCTTTTTTCTCTGCATCTTGTGAAGCTATGGACTTTTTATTCACCTCATTCACCTTTATTCACAGCAAAGAGACGCTTCTCTGATTCAGGATCAGAGAAGCCATTGCCTATTAGCTGTAACACAGATATGTAAAAGTTGGCTTGATGCTGTCACAATTTAGCTAAGCAACATTATTAAGTCCCCCATAAGGCCAAAGACCTCTTCAGTCATGGGTTTTGGATTAATTTTACAGTACTAGAAACACTTGTTTTAAAAGGAGTTTGATGCTTAGAAACTCGACATACGGAAAATGTCAATGTAGACAGTAGAGAGAAGCTGACGTCCTTACTGAGCTAAAGGCAGAATGTTAGACAATAAAGTAGGAAAACATTCATGGCCAAATGACGAAGACTTTGAGCCTCAATATAACACGTTGGTTTACAGTACATGCCAAGGAGAAGGAAGTGTTTGGTTTCTGTGCAGAAGAATATTGTGGTTGTCAAAGATAGTATATCCTTGCCAGGCAACTATTTCAAGGAAAATTAGTGCCCAAGATCAACCAGTTCTTTGATGTCAAAGTGGGAGATTCCATAGGAATGCCTCTCCTGGATTTACTGAGTAGTGTAACCAAAATGTTCTTCCTATCTGCTAGTTACACCTGAACCACACAGCATTCAAGATTGGGAAATCAAGATAAAGTGGACATTGTAAACAAGCAAAATGTGTAACAAAATAAAACTATTGTCCCCTAAAAGTATGCTTCTCCAGCCTGAAAGGAACATTTTACCTGTATCCCTTTTCTTCACCCTCTTCTTTCAGAGAAAAATAGATCACTCTTCAAGGAAAATTTTCCCTCCTAAACAACCTGCAAATTCATCAATTCAAGTTTTAGTTCTAGTGCACATAAGGAAAATAGTAAGTTCTAAGAAAACGCAAATCAGATCACTTTACTTTGTGACATTCCTTGAAGATGACGCCTTTGTTCCTGTGGAAAACATCAGTAAAGCTTTTACCTAAGGTGTAGGGCAATGTACTCTGGAAAAAGAGAAGCACATGCTAAGTACTGTTCTTTGAGACAGAGAATGCAATTATGGCCATTATGCCTGTGGGAAAATAGAGGTCAATGGAAATGAATGAAGTTGCTTGTGATGGCTCCCACTCTTTCCTCCTGGAATCACCTACGTCTGGCCCTCACCATTCATGTGTTGGAAACATACTTCCTATTATAGCTCTGTCATGGAGTAGGCTTGACTTGACAGGCAGCATTTATATCCTGAGAACTTGAGCCCTGTGGATGGGTTTTTGACATCTTAAATTATGTGTCCGAATGGGCTTGCTAAGTTTTCACTCTTGCCAGAGGAGGAACAGCATTCCTTTACATATATGCCTGGGTCAAGGTGTTATCTTGGAAGCAGAGACCAGTCTTTTAACTGACACAATAACTGCCAGTTATTTTGATCTTTGACTTCCCTACTTCATGAATGATGTGCAGTAAATTTCTACATGTTATAGATCATCCAGACTCTGGTTACAAAAACACAGAATTGATCAAGAACCCAATTGAAGACAAAGTGGAACCAACCCAACTCCCCAGTTACTTTATCATAAATTCCATGAATATTGGACTCTGTCAGTCATCCTCATTTTGAACACAATAGAGGAAGAGTATAGAAATAGAAGATTGTATTAATTCCAAACTAGATTGTTTGGTTCTACGTGGACCCAGAGATACCAAGAATATTCTCCAAGGCTATACTACCAGTCAGAAGCAGAAGGGTTTAGAAACGGAAGCATGCGACTCATGGTTTAAACTTCTTCTACATCCAAGTTTCTCTCAAGTTTAGTAATTAATACTATATTTTTAAATTTTTCTTTTGAAAATTTTATGAATATGTCTGAGCCTAGGTGGGTTTACATGAACCATATGCTTGTGGTATCCATGGAGATCAGAAGAAGATGATACCTGGGAACTGGAGATACAGAAGGTTGTAAGTCTCCATACTGAGAGCACTGGAAAACAAACTTGAGTAGTCTAAAAGAGAACTAGCTACTTTAAACGGGTGATCTGTCTATTCATGTCCTAATATAGCACAAACACACACACACACACACACACACACACAAACACACACACACATCACACACACACACACTTACAACTTTTATTGTTGTTTCACAGAAAATTAATTTCTTTCTTCATGTAATATATTCTGATTCTATTCCCCCACCTTCTACACCTCCCAGGTCCTCCCGACGCCCCCCCACCCACCTGAATCTACCCCTTTTCTGTCTCTTTTTAGAAAACAATCAATCTCCTAAGAGCTAATAATAAAATAAAATGTAAGAGCAAACAGAAGTTAATACATCAGAACTGGGCAAAATAAACAAAAAAAAGGATCCCAAGAGGAGGCACAAGAATCAGAGACAATACTCATTCATTCACACACTTGGGAATACCATCAAAACAAAACAAAACAAAACAGAAAACCATACAAACCAACTCTCAACTTGAAATTACAATAAATTTGAAAAAGACTTATAGAAATAAATATATATTTATAAATTAAAAATAACTTTTTTCTATAGGAAGAGCCCTGACAGGACATTATATGACAAAGGACTTCTAAATATGCTATTGAGTTCATTTTCTGTTGGCCATCTATCTACTGCTGGGCATTCAACCTGCCCTTAAGAGTAGTTAGTTTTCCTAGTGAGATTCTCTTGGAGGAAACTAAAACTTTATTTGCCAATGATTATGAGTAGGAGATTGCTTCTGGGTTAGCAATGGGGACATGCGTCCACTTCTCCTTTTAGCTCCTGGGCCCCATTTGGCCCAGTGCGCGTGCACACACACACACACACACACATACACACACACACACACACACACACACGCCCTGAGTATGCTGCCTCAGTCTCTGTAAACTGCTATGTGCATCAGTCTTGTTAATTTCTTGATGTTCTCCATCCCTTCTGGCTCTAGTACTCTTTCTGCCTCCTTTTCTGCAGGGTTGTCTAAGGGGAGGGATTTGATGGTGATACCCTGTTTAGGGCTGAGTGTTCCAAGGTCTCTCACTCCTTGTGTAATGTCTGGCTGTGGGTCTCTGTGTTCGTTCCTATTTGCTGCAGGAGGAAGCTTCACTGAAGTTACCTGCCATTGAATTTTCCATAGTTTGATTTCTGAAAAGCTATCTTATACACCTGTGCAAGTACAGAGAGATAAGTAAACAGTTGTACTCATTTGCTAAGAGTATTATTGGGAAGGGTGCTAGTTCAATACACAGTTTTAGAAGCCTTGATAAAAAGATGAAGGTGACCTATAATATAAGGACTACTTTTGCAAAGATGAACTGCCATACAGCAAATGATTAATAGCCTAAAAATGAAAATGTCAGGTTTATCATCTAAATATTAGCCAGTAGACTTCAATTTATTTTGGCTAAGGATCGACAGTCATGCATGAGGCAGAAGAAGAACACCTTCGACGATACAGGTTCCCCTGGAAATATCAAGATCTCCTTAAACAAGCCATCTCAAGCACAGGCAGGCTAATTAATAGCCCATTAGACAGGGAGTATTTGCTGGTTTCGATTACTGGAAACTTCAATTAAGTCTCTTTCATGGTGAAAGAAAATCACTGCAAGACACCCAAGCCTGTTTCTCAGGTAATCATTTGTGGTTGCTGTTCTTAGAAATCCTGGTACCTGGTGATGACTCAGTACTCAAGGAGAGACCATGGAATAAGACAAACCTGGCAAACCACTCCTCTGACAGGAGGTAGGCAAGCATTGTCTAGACAAACTTGACTGGTAAAATTCAGGCTACATTCCTTTCTCAATAAAACTACCTGCTTGTTGAATTTTGCTGTTTTATTTTAAAGATTTATTTATTATATGTAAGTGCACTGTAGCTTTCTTCAGACACCCTAGAAAAGGGTCTCAGATCTCATTATGGATGGTTGTAAGCCACCATGTGGTTGCTGGGATTTGAACTCAGGACTTTCAGAAGAGCAGTCAGTAGTCTTAACTGCTGAGCCATCTCTCCAGCCTGAGTTTTGCTTTTTGAGTAGAATTCAGACTGATTGTTATTGTTCATCAAGTTTCTATCCACAAGGACTCCTCTTTTTTTTATTAAATATTTTCTTTATTTACATTTCAAGTATTATCTATCCCCTTTCCTGGTTACCTCTCTCAAAACCCCCTATCTCACCCCCTCCTGCTTCTATGAGGGTGTTCCCTGACCCAGCCACTGACTCCCGCTTCCCTGGCCTGACATTCCCCTACACAGGGGCATCTAGCCTTCAAAGGACCAAGGGCCTCTCCTCTCATTCATGTCCAACAAGGCCATCCTCTGCTACCTATGTTATTGGAGCCATGTTTCCCTCCACTCTTTGGTTGGTGGTTTAGTCCCTGGGAGCTCAGGGGGATCTGGTTGGTTGATATTGATGTTCCTCCTATGGGGGCTGCAATCTGCTTCAGCTCCTTCAGTCCTTTCTCTAACTCCTCCATTGGGGACCCCATGCTCAGTGCAATGGTTGGCTGGGAAAGTCTACCTCTGTATTTGTCAGGCTCCGGCAGAGCCTCTCAGTGGACAGCTATATATGGTTCCTGTCAGCAAGCACTTCTTGGCATCAACAATGGTGTCTGGGTTTGGTAACTGTATATAGGATGGATTCCCAGGTGGGGCAGTCTCTGGATTTTCCTTCCTTCAGTCTCTGCTCCATACTTTGTCTCTGAAACTTCTTCCATGGGTATTTAGTTCCCTTCTAAGAAGGATCCACACCTTGGTCTTCCTTCTTCTTGAGCGTCTTGTGGTCTATGAATTGTATCTTGGGTATTCTGAGTATGTGGGCTAATATCTACTTATCAGTGAGTACGTACCATGTGTGTTCTTTTGTGATTAGGTTATCTCACTCAGGATGAAATCTTCTAGTTCCATCCATTTCCCTAAGAATTTCATGAAGTCATTGTTTTTAATAGCTGAGTAGTATTCCATTGTGTAAATGTACCACATTTTCTGCATCCATTCTTTTGTTGAAGGACGTCTGGGTTCTTTTCAGTTTCTGGTTATTATAAATAAGGTTTTTATGAACAGAGTGGAGCATATGTCCTTGTTATATGTTGGAGCATCTTTTGAGTATATACCCAGGAGTGGTACAACTGGGTTCTCAGGTAGTACTATGTCCAATTTTCTGAGGAGCTTCCAGACTGGTTTCCAGCTTGCAATCCCACCAACAATGGAGGAGTGTTTCTTTTCTCCACAACCTTGCCAGCATCTGTTGTCACCTGAGTTTTGCTCTTAGCCATTCTGACTGCTGTGAGGTGGAATCTCAGGGTTGTTTTGATTTGCATTTCCCTGATTCCTAAGGATGTTGAACATTTCTTTAGGTGTTTCTCAGCCATTTGGTATTCCTCACTTGAGAACTCTTTATTTAGCTCTGTACCCCATTTTTAAAATCAGGGTTATTTGATTCTCTGGAGTCTAACTTCTTGAGTTCTTTGTATGCATTGGATATTCACCCTCTATCAGATGTAGGGTTGTTAAAAATCTTTTCCCAATCTGTTGGTTGCAGTTTTGTCCTTTTGACAGTGTCTTTTGCCTTACAGAAGCTCTGCAATTTTATGAGGTCCCATTTGTCAATTCTTGATCTTAGAGCATGAACAATTGATGTTCTGTTCAGGAAAATTTCCCCCGTGCCTAAGAGTTCAAAGCTCTTCCTCACGTTCTCTTCTAAAATTTCAGTGTATCTGTTTTTATGTGGAGGTTCTTGATCCACTTGTACTTGAGCTTTATACAAGGAGATAAGAATGGATTGATTTGCATTCTTCTATATGCTGATCGCCAGTTGAACCAGCACCATTTGTATTTTATATTATTTGTGACTATTGTGAAGGGTGCTGTTTCCCTAATTTCTTTTGCAAGGATTCCTTTTAACTCTTCATATGCCACTTCCACCCTTCCCACAGGTCTGCTTTCACTGCAAGTATATGAAGTCTCCTGGTTTCTCAGACAAGTGCTGGTGTTTGCTTTCAGGCTTTTTGATCATGTTGCTTCTGTCTGAAAATTTCCTCAACTTTTTTATCCTGGAAACCAAATTCAGTATTTTGGGGTGGCTTCAGTATTGTATACTTGGACAGTCTCCTCAAACCTCCAGCTCCCATTTCTGCCACACCCAGGTGTCACGCTGGGTGGTTTCTGTTCTAGAAAGCCTAGATACTTGCTTGACCAGTTACTTACATCTGGAAGAACAACTCCTTCCTGGAAAAACAAGCCCTCATCCTAACTTGGACAAACAATCTCTGTGTCATGAGATTTCAGGAGGATAAAGGAGGAAGTAGCAGGAACCAAAGAGTAAAATAAATGAAGGGAAGGAAAATATATTTCAAGTGTACCTTACTAGCATTTAGAGGGTAATTGGTGAACAGATGGTTTTATAGTGACCTTTCTTGCTCATCAATCATTCAGGACACAGGGAAGTCAGTCTGGAAGGAAGTGGACATTGCCCTTCTAATTTTAGAACAGCCTGTGGCTAGTGTGTGCAATAACAACTGTGAACATGCCGTTGTTGTCAAAAGAACATCTTTCCTTGCTTAGAATAACTTTAAGATGACCTAGTTTTTGGGAAAGGATATATCTCCCTGGAAGTGTGGGAGTTTGTTTTCTTCTTCTAGTATCTACTCACATAAATAGTTTAAGGATTGAAGGGAGTATCTTCATCTGTTTGGATTGTGCAGTGATATCTGTATTTGTTATATTTCTGTGATAAAACACCATGTCTGAGGTAACTTATAGAAGGATGAGTTTAATTTTGATTTAGTGTTCTAGATGGTTAGAGTCCGTAATGGCAGAGCAGAGGCATGGTAACTGGAACAGGAAGCTGAAAGCTTCCATCCTTGACCTGAAGCATGAGGCAGAGAGAGTGAACTGTAAGGAGATGATGTCTTAAGCTCTCAAAGCCCTTCCTGGTGACATAGCCCTCCTCCTCCACACATCCTAAACCTTCGTAGACAGTTACAAACTGGAAACCAAGTGTGCAAATGCTAAGAGTATGGAAGAATATCTCATTCAAAATGTCATAATACCTACCACATGCAATATGGGTTATAAATAAGAGACCGTTGTCAATAATTGTGCACATTGGGAAATCCAGGATCGTGTATTAGTAGCTGTAGCTTTTCCTGGTTTGCTAAACCAGAAAAAACCAGGATCTCTCTCTTTCCTCTCTCTCTCTCTCTCTCTCTCTCTCTCTCTCTCTCTCTCTCTCTCGTCTCCTTACATTTTAGTTTTCTGAGGTTTTCTGCCTTCTTAGGACATTGCATACTCTTGCTTACCTTCAGGCTTTGGTCCATTCTAACTCTGCCTGGAAATCTCTTGCTTTTTGCTGAATCCTCATATGGACTCATATGGAAGTTGCGCGGGGTCTCTCGGGCATCTTTTATAAAGATACTAAATCCAGTTTATGAGGACTCCACTTCCTTGATCTCATCATCCCAAAGGCTATCCTTTCTAGATCTATACCTTGAGACTACGCTTTCAACATATAAATATTAATATGATGCAAAGTCATATCTCAGTAGGGGACATTCCTGCATTTTGCTTAGGAGAAAATAATTTGAAGAAATTAAGCTATTAGAATAAATGTCAAGAGCCACAGCCTACTGTAGGGTATCTTATTGAACTGTCAGACAGAAATACAGAGTTTAGAAGCACACTGTTGTACATTGCTAAGTGTGCTGAGTGCTTGGGAGAGAGTGTGTGATATGGATTCTAGGCTTAGATCTTCCCTGTGGGAAAAGGCTGTGGGTCAGTTCCAGATGTTTGAAGAACATAGAATTTTTAATGGAATGGGAAGCTATGAATTAATGGCTAGTTAGAAAAATATCAACAGTCAAATTTCTTCCATTTGTTTTAAAATAAAGACAGCTATTTATTTATAGGATCTCTGTCCTTGGGAAAGCAATAGGAGTTGTGATAGAGCAAATAAGGAGGGAAGATGCTTGTCCTACTGGGGACTCAGAAACTTGATGGGGTATGAGACACAAATCCAAATTAAAATAGAAATAGAATTATTTTGGCTCAAAATAACAACTAGTCAAGAAGTTAAGGTGTGTATTCTGCTGGCGTGGTGTGAGATAACTTGTATAGTTACCACAATGAAGATATGTGAGCTGATATATTACACAGAGTGCCAGTCATGTGAACATCTGCACATTATAGCAGATTTCAGACATTAAAGGCAGCAGGTCCATATAGAAAGGAAAGTAAGATGGGAGGGGAGGAGAGATACTAAAAGGGGCCAACATCTTAATATCTCCATGAAGAGTTTGAGTTTAAATGATAATAAAAGTATTAGAAAGTTCATGCAATACAGTATATGACCTAAAATAATATTTTCCTTGGGGATTGGGAAGAATACACTCTTTGTATTAGTCAAATTACAAACCACAATGAATTTTTGGTGTTACGATTATCTCACTAGTTGTGAAGTGATAGGATTGAGGCTGTTTAAGATGTAGACTGGGAAGAATTTATTTCTTTCAACACATAGATTTATATTTTTGCACCCCACCCAGGTCATCCTGTCTGATGATGATGAACACATGCCCATGTTTAGTTTTATGTGGTCATGTTGCAGTTCTTTGTAGTGCTGCATGAAGGTATTAGAACAAGCCCTGGCCCCCATTCACCCAGAGTCATCCAGTAAGAACACAATCAGGCCTCTGAGAATGATGGCCCTGGAGTTTGAGTTGTACCCAGCAGCCAAGTGGGAATTTGGGAACAGAATCAAAGGAGCATCCATATGAGGAAGAGTGGAGACAAACTACATCTTCATCAGAGTCTGTAGAGGAATTGTCAGGTGAATAGAGTAAGCTATATGTTGTACATTTACTACTGTATACCATAGGTTTTTTTTTTTTTTTTTTTTTCCCTTTTTCGAGACAGAGTTTCTCTGTATAGCCCTGGCTGTCCTGGAACTCACTCTGTAGACCAGGCTGGCCTTGAACTCAGAAATCTGCTTGCCTCTGCCTCCTAAGTGCTGGGTTTAAAGGCATGTGCCATCACTGCCTGGGTATTTTTTTTCCATAGTTCTTTTTTCCAGTCATTCGTGAATGTAGAATGATTATGAAGACAAGAGTCAAGCCATATTTACACACGTATCCTCATACATGGTATGGACCCTCACACTTTGTGCTCAGTAAATACTCACTGAGCCAATGAATAGATGATGGAAATTGTTTATTGAAAAGTACAGTCATGAATATGTAGAGTTTTGTTTTGTTTTGTTTTTTGACTTAGTAAGCCAAGTGTAAAAGACACATGCTTTGACTTAGGATTTTTTTCTATTTTATGTCTTAGCAAATATGTCTCTTGTCCTCTTGTCATATGTATCACTGGGTTTTCTCCCACAGTGGCCTCTTGAGCCCCTAGCCAGTTGCAACAATGCAATTCACATTGGCTAGAGGGAAGGCGTATGCATTGGCACAAAATGTGAATATGCCTATTAACATTCTCAAAAAGAATGTGGTGTGCCTTAGAAATCAGCTTAGAGGTTTAACAGGGCCCCTGGTCAGCACATTCTTAAAACTCTCAGAAAGGGCAAGCACAGACTATCCACAGCCAGGAAGAAAATGGGCTCATATAAATGCATAAGAGTGTGTGCACAAGAGTGAAGGCTTGGAATGAAAAGAGCAGTGTTTACATACTGTTACATGGAAAATATTCCCACCTCATCAAATCATCAGTCTTGTTTGCTGGCAACAGTGGGAGTTTCCCCTGTAAGGCAGTAATAGCTCTCAGCAGAGCATGGTGCATAACATCTATTAATCCTTCCCCGAGCTGAATGAGGTGGGTGGTGAGGGTGCACATTCCTGTCGTTTCAGAGGAGAGCTGAATGACATTTGCTTTTCCCATTTTCTGCTTCTTAGGATGATAGAGGATATTTACCACATCTCATTCGAGTCTTTTTGCTCTGCCCTTCCTAATGTTATCCGACCTACTGCTCTTGAGACCCCAAGGAAATGGAACCCTAAATGGGGAGAGCCAGTTTGCCAAGGCCTTTCAGCTATTTAGTGGAAAATCCAAGCTGACCCATTACTCTCTTACCTAGAGAAAGGGAGGGTGAACAGCAATAGCGTATGCCTTGTGAGCAAGCATGGTACTGATAGTGGTCATGCAGTTGCTGCACCTGAGGCTGATATTGCTATAATCATCCCTACATTTGTCCAGATGGAAATCACAAAGTGAAACATAAGCTTTCTAGATACTAAATGTGAGTTTATTTGAAGCGAAAACAGATGAGGCACATACAGTGCCCTCTGCAATGTGTCCACCGGGGAAATAAGTACATCGCAGTGTGGATGCTTCCTTCCTGTTGAATTTTATTTTTTGAAAACATTGTACATGTAAACACATGAATCTTGATTGTATCCATTCCTCATATCCTCTCTCCAACTCTCTCAGGATTTTCTACTTTCTGATCTCCAATACATCTCTATCCTACCTCCATGTGCTTTCTGTTGTAACACACTGAGACTAGTTGGTGCTTTCCATGTTCATATAGTTATGCAGTCATCCACTTAGGTATGGTTAACCTACAAGTGGCTACCCCCAATGAAAAGTGACTCTTCTTCTCCTTATACTCACCAACTGCCTATAGTTTCTCAGCGTGGGGTAGGGCCTTGAGAGGCCTCATCCTTTAGGCTGGATATTTTACTGGATGGTGTGGATACCTAAGGTTGCTGTGAGTTCAGGTGTGCAAGCCATATCTTATCTAGAGAACAGCATTTCATGGAGTGTCTTCTTATCCCTTGGCCTCTAGTTATTTCTGCTTATGTTTCCTCAACAATCCCTGAGTATTAATGGGTGAAGTAGATGTGTGTGTGTGTGCATGCGTGTGTGGTCTTTATGGCAGAATACACTCTGTTGTTTCTTATCAACACAATTAACATTTATGATCTTTATTAACCCTACCAATTGCAACAAGGAGCCCCTCTGACCAAAGTTGAAAACAGAAAAGATATACACACACAAACATGAATATTTAGAATACAGTTTCATAACAATACCACTAAGCAAAGCAACATCAGTAAGTTCTTCCCTTGGGACCATGACTTTCCTGAGTACATTTTAAAAAAATATTTCTTTTACTTTTTTAGATTATAGTATTATTATATGATTTTCTCTTTTACCTTTTTTCCTCTAAAGACATCCATATACTCTCTCAAATTCATGATCTCTGTTTTTCATTATTTGCTGTTATGTGCATAACTGTATATGTATACACACAGCCACAGTCACAGACATACACTCAGACACACACACGCACACATACACACACACACACACACACACATTCCAAAATACACAAACGCAATCTTCTCAGTCTGTCTATTGTTACTTGTTTATATGGTTTCAGGGCTGAACAAATGTGATTGGATAACTAGTTGGTGTATCCTTCCCTGGGAAAGGCATTTGTCCCACTCTCAGCATTCTTTATTTGCTTGACTTTTGTGTGTATTTTGATCAATTAGCTATTGCATGGGATGCTGAGCAACAGGACTTGGCACGCTGAGGAGAACAGAAGTAACCATATTAATATCTGTGAAACCTAATAAAGTATCCTCTGTGCCAGGTCTTCACTTCAATTGGGTGGAAGTAAGACAGAGAAAGGTTTGAAAAGAGTAATACTAACAGCTCAGTGATTAGTAAGGGGAACTCAATGAATTATTGATTTCAACATAAGGAGGTATATATTCAATTCATTCACAGTTTATACTTATATTGAATATTAATTATACCTGTGTACTATATACATATAGTATCAGATACAGAATATGAATACACTGTGTGGAACAACAGTAAAATGAACACTCACATGCCAACAATAGTTTGATGCTCCCACGTTCACACCCCATCATGCTTCCTTCCTTGTCTTTTCAGAAGGCCCTACAGCCTGATTGGTATGCTGAACTTTCCCTTACTTTTCTCTTAGACATGCTATTTCCAGTTCTTTCTGAAGTGAGTAAGGACAGTGGATGCCTGACATTCTTGCCAACACTTTCTATTATTAGTCTTTCATTTTGGCCAATCTATCAATGAAAAAGTAGTACCCCAGTGTAGCACTAAAGTTGGTACTTCTTTATTTTTTTTTTTATTTTTCTACAATGATGAATAACTTTCAATGCTTACTCTTTCTACATTCTATTTCATGTTTTGAACTCCTTGCCTACCCAAATGTTGAAAAGAGGTTCTGGGATTCCCTCAATTGTATTCTGAACCCTTTAGAGTTCTCTTTCCCTATATCCACCTGGAATTGTTCTGTATATGATATTTATTGGAGTCAAATATCATTTTTTTGCATGAGTAATCAATCACTTTAAGATTACTTATGAAGTACTTTACCTTTTGTCACTGATCTTCAATGTCATAAATCAAGTTTCTATATATGTGTGAGTCCATTTTTCTCACCTCCCTCTTCTTCTCATGACATCAGTATCAAGTATTATTAATAATCATGATATAGTGCTTATTAAATTTTGGGTTTTTAAAAATTCTTTCAATAAAATTTTAAAAGACTGCCCTAAAGTCTTTCTGATATGTGCTAGGTTCTTGTCTAAGTACTTGATAGTTCATGCCATTATAGATTCCTTTTATGTTTAATTCAACTTTGGTTTTTTTTTTGTTCATTTTAATACTAATTTATATGGAGAATCTCTGACACCATGGTAAGTCTAATGAACATGTTGCAGGTTTGGCTTTGCTGTATTCAAAATCATATAATGAGTGAATGAAGAGAGTTTGACTTTCCTTATTTTAGAAACCTGTGACTCACGTTTCTTCTTATGACAGTATTCTACTGGGATCTTCAGTAACATGCGGTGAAAGGAGTAATGTTCCCCAGTCTCTTATTTCTGACAGGAATAGTCATTAGAAGCCTGATGTAAAACTGTATTCCTTTAAACAAGATTCTTTTGCTGCCAATCTGTGATACTTAAATCCCAAAAGTTCATCTATGAGTTTTCAGACCACCTAGCTACTGAGATTTGGAATAAAACTCACTAAAGCCTAATTATGGTAAAGGAGTTTTGGAAAACTTCCTCCCTTCCATACACTGTTGAGTTTAGAGCCATGATCATACCTGTAGTCATTTGAGGGGTGGTTTCTTTTATGTTTACCACTAAGCTGAGAACGTAATTCTTTGAAGTTTCAAAATTAGATATGTGGGAATTTCCTAACAGATTAGACCTGTCTCCTTGTTCAATGGTGCTGGAGACCACCAGAATTCAGTGAGTATTCTTGGGTAAGAGCAGCAATATGCTCTGCTTCTCTTTCTAGAGTTTCCTTTTGCATGTAGATGTTATATATTATTACTTCTTCGGTAACCATTTGATACATTTAAGAAAACTTTTTTTTAAAAAAAAAATTCAGTATTAGAATAAATATTTTCATTATTTTTTTATGGTGGGGAGACCAGGGAGAGGTACACTTATTTCTTAATAAACACTTTTTCTAAAAAGAAGAGCATATTCTAATACTGTATTATTTTATTTGCTGGACCTCAAGTTCCCAGAGTTCATTTTCAGGTAACATTGTAGGTTGAAACTCTATCCTTGTCCTTTTGGAGTTCATGGTAGAAGTAGGAAAGGGACATGAGACTTCTTACGTAGTTAGCCTTGGGAAGGAACACTGGGTGGTGCAGCATCTCATGATCAATATCTCGTGGTGAAAGAGAAATCTGGGGGGGGGGGTCCTCAGGCAACCTCTGTTTCTTACAAACAGCATTGATTGGTCTTCATCTTGCTTTCAGTTCAGAATATCTGACTTCACCATTGATATATAGAAGAGCGAGTCTCACTGACATTAACTGACTTGTTCATAATGTCAGCCATAAGTAACAAAAATTACAGTCTTTGTTCTGAGGGTTCACTGATTTTTTTTAAAGCTATGTCTAATGCTCTTGGGTAGCAAAATATATGATATGGAATGTCCCATGATATAGTCCCAGAGAGCCTAGTCCTATGAACTTATAACAGAAGGTACCTGATCAATGCCTATTCACCATGACAAGGATGGTATTTTGTGAAAAAACACTTAGAAACTCTCCAAAAATATGTTCTTGTTTTCCCCCCATAGGAAAACTAGCCAGAGAAGGGGAGGTTTTTCAGACATTATCGTAGCTAAGAGAAAACCTCAGCAATGCTGCTAATAATATGCAGGGGGAGGGGGACTGCTAGAATTCTGTCACCGACTTCCTCCCCTTACACAGTGCTGAGCTTTCCCATTTTACTGGTCTGACAAGGTTCCACTAACATTTGATTTTTGATTCTTGTTTTTTTTTTTTTTTCTTTAAGAGTTAGAATAACTCTTGAAGAAACTTTAATGTCTTATATTCATCCAAAACTCAGTGTCTATGTCTCTGGACCTGATGGAAGTTTCTTTCTGATTTATTGATAGTCAGTGTGAAAATTTGTCCATGCTTAATTCCATACTGTACATGATGTATGTAAGTATAGTCTGGGATGCATATATAAAGGAACCAAGAAAAGCAATCTTACAAGAAAGAGAAAATGAAATATATGTCTTCAGCTCTCTTTGCAGATGTGGCTCACAGTGTGAAGTTAGATCACTTGTCTTTGTACCATATTTCTCACATAAATAACAACATAGTACTGATTACTTCACTGGGCTCCTGTAAGGAGTAAAAGAAACAAATTATGCACAAAATTTTTAAGTGCATATGATATACAATAACCAATAGATACAAACTAACACTAATGATTTTGATTATTAGATTTTTTTGTTTGGAGTAATTAGCTGTCTGGTATGGCATTCCTGAAGAAGGGATCTAGAAATTTTTCGGCCTTTTCTAGACTTGCCTGTATATACTTCTAGAACTGAGCTGCATATCTGATTGACACTAGAGTACAATTTAAAGGGGAAAGAAGATTCTCACTTCTTCTATATTCATTTTATATGTGTATGGTTTTAAATGTTTATTAATTGCTTTAAATATTTCTGATACAGCCATAGTTTCTTACTGTCTAAATACAGTTGCCCCTTGACATAGTTGACAAAGCCATAAAGTGAAACATGTAATCAAAAGACTTCAATAGGACCTGTGCTACTTACTACTCAGTCTTCCCCTAGTATAGCTTTCAGTAAGCCGCAATCTTCTCTCTTTATAGCAATCACAGTTGTGAGTTTCCCTTGTGCATGGAAATGACCATTGCACTTCTTAGTGTGAGCTCTTCAACTACTCTCCCCTTGCTAAAATTAATACTGACGTCTTACAATAAGATGGCAGATTCTAAAGGGTAGGTGTCATAAGCACACTATTCTACAACTATGGGCAATCCAATTTGTGTCTTTCCACAAAGTCAGAATGTATGGAAAAGAAAGAGGTTCAGAGGGATTAGTCATTTCAGTGAGGATAGTTTGTCATCTAATCTGTCTGCTTTGGTAGCCTTGCTGTGGTAAATTCAGGCTTTTTTATTTCAATCAAAATTCTAGTACTAATTCTCATGTTACAGAGCACACAGTAAATATATTTATATACCTACATGCATTTATGTGAGTTACAAAATAAATGTGCTGTAAAGAGGCCACAGCAGATTCAAGAGTATTTATAAGTGGGCTGAGAGAATACCCAAAATACAATCCACAAACCACAAGAACTCAAGAAGAAGGAAGACCAAAATGTGAATACTTCGTTCCTTCTTAGAAGCAGGAACAAATACCCATGGAAGGAGTTGCAGAGACAAATTATGGAGCAGAGACTGAACGAAGGACAATCCAGAAACTGCTCCACCTGGGAATCCTTTCCACATTCAATTATCAAACCCAGATACTATTGTGGATGTCAGCAAGTGCTGGTTGACAGGAGCCTGATAATAGCTGTCTTCTGAGAGGCTCTGATAGTGCCCGACTAAAACAGAAGTAGAGATTGGACTGAGCATAGGGTTGCCAATGAAGGAGCTAGAGAAAGAACCCAAGGAGCTGAAGGGTTTGCAGCCCCTTAGGATGAAAAACAATATGAAGTAACTAGTACCCTCAGAGCTCTCAGGGACTAAAACTCCAACCAAAGAGTGCAAATGGTGGGACTCATGGCTCCAGCAGCATATGTAGCAGATGATGGCTTAGTTGGTCATCAATGGGAAGAGAGGCCCTTGGTCCTGTGAAGGTTCTATGCCCCAGTGTAGGGAAATGCCAGGACCAGGAAGTGGGAGAGAGTGGGTTGGTGAGCAGGGGGAGGGGGGAGGAAAGAGGGTTTGATTTTAGTTTTGTTTTTGTTTTTGTTTTTGTTTTTCAGAGGGGTAATCAGGAGAGGAGATATTATTTGAAGTGTAAATAAAGAAAATGTCTAATAAAAAATGAAAAAAAAAGTGAGCTGAGACAGAGTCTTTATTGGTAAGAAAACAAAGCAGACCAATGCTAGGATGGAGCTGTTAGAGTCAGATTTGAGAACGAAGCATCTGAGTTCAGCTGCAAGATGAAAAACCAAACCAGGATCTGAGAGCAAGAGATGGGTTAGAAGCAGAAAATGATTGGTCCCCGTTCACGTGAGTGAACATGTAGATGGGGGTCGTCAAGTAGTCTGGGCTAACGTAGAACTGAGGCTCTAGGGATAGTCTGTGTGTCTTCTGCTTCTCAATTCTTGAACACAGATCAGGTATCAGATGATGGGTCATTGTGAAGTCACAGCACTAGAGTGTTAGGGTCTGTCACTTTCTGCCATTTAGGTGAGTGTTAATACTCTTCTTGGTCTTGCACATCAGATAGGTTCTTGGGCCTGGTTTCCCTGATGTGATCATAATGTGTCTGTGTGTACCCAAAGCCTTAACTCATCACAATAAACTCTTAAGGTGATTTACTTTCTATTCCCAAGAATAAGTCATTTATTAAGGGGGGGGTACTGACAGATGGTGTAGTCTCTGGGTCCACCCATGGGCTGTAACCATCTTTGTTCCTCAAAATGGAGTTAAACTTGCTTTAAAATGGAATGGAATAGAACAAGGCACAGCCTAGAAAGTGATGGTTTTGCAGACTATAAAGTAACTAGAGTAGAGCATGGTCTAATCCGAACAGCAGCTGACCACATTGGACTGTCAAGTTACGTGGAGAAAAATACCTGGAGAGTTCTCTGGAAACAACTGGGAAAGCTCTCTTCTCTCTCTCTCTCTCTCTCTCTCTCTCTCTCTCTCTCTCTCTCTCTCTCTCTGCTTCCCTCCCTTCTCCCCACCTCTCCATTTAAAAACAACTACAGTAACCCAAACACAAACCGTCGGTGCCTTTAGCTACTGAGTTTTAAGGGTTTGTTAGTTTGTAATAATAGCTCATCTTTGGTTGATAATGTTGTCTTAGTTAGGATTCTCTAGAGTCACAGAACTTATGGTAGTCTCTATGTAGTACAGGGATTTATTGATGACTTACAGTTTGTAGTCCAACTCCTAACAATCAACTCCCAACAACAGTCATGGCAGCAGCTGTGAATGGAAGTCCAAGGATCCAGCAATTGCTCAGTCCCACAAGGCAAGCAGGCGAAGCAGAGAGAGCCTTCCTTCTTCCAATGTCCTTATATAGGTCTCCAGCAAAAAGTGTGGCCCAGGTTAAAGGTGTGTGCCACCACACCTTTAACCCC